>JAKLNT010000210.1:0-13615 GCA_022814375.1 Aspergillus quadricinctus
AGATAAAGATATAATTAGTTAATATAGTTAAGGAATTAAGCTTTAAGAAGTACTACTAGTAGTTATAGATAATTATAAATTAAGTTAAAGCTCTTTATATATAAGGAGTAGTCTAAGCTAAGTAGTAAAGAAGGAATATAACCTTTATAAACTATAGTTATACTAGCTATATACCACCTTTAGTACCCCTAGTAGTATTAGCTTCTAATATAATTAACTCTATAGATTAGAAACTAATAGCTATAACCTTAGCCTGCTAATATTACTATACTAAATAGATTAATAAAGCTAAGCTAATATATTACTATATTAAGGATAGGTGTTTATATTATAGAGCTATAGGCTATATAATTAAAATATATCTATATCTTAATACTATCTTATTACTAGACTATACTACTATAAAGCAGCTATACACCTTCTAAGTAGCTAGATCTAAATTAGATAATATTAATACTAGAGAACCTATTATAGAGGAAGATAATAAGTTAGAAAACTAGTTATTTCTATAAAGAGACTCTTATAGGGGCTAATTAAATAATTAATATAATTAGAAAGCTAATATTAATTATATCCTAAGGAAGATATATTTACTAATTATAGAAAGTTTTATTAGACTATTAGATTTAACACCCTAGAATTTATTATATCTAGAATTATTAATAAAGAATATAATTATAGAATTCTCCTTAATATTAGATATATATTTTATATAGTTATAGCTAAATACTTTATCTAGAAGCTATAATTAGAGTAGATTAAGATTAAGCTAATAACTTTAGAGAACTATACTAATATAATAAATAATATTATCTTAGTAATTATATACTTCTTACTAGATATTAAAGGAAACTATTAATATATAGTTTATATATATCTAATATCTAAGCTAGGTAATAGGACTAACCTAATCTTAGAAACTCTATAAATAATATACTAGAAGATAACTATAAAAGTAAAAGAGCCTTAACTAAGATTTATTAATAAATTAATTATTAAAAGTATTAAGAATAAACTAAAGCTAGTAGTAAAGTAGATTAGTATCTAAAGATTTATAGTTTATAATTAATAGTAGAAGAAAGATAAAATAATATAAATCTTTACTACTAGTATTAAGGATATTAAGAAGGCCTTATAAATAAAGAAGTATTCTAATTCTACTATAAAGCTACTAGTATATTACTATAAGTTTCTAAAAATATTTAATTAAAAGAAGGCTAATAAACTACTACTATACTATCTAGATATAAATTACTATATTAAATTAGTTAAGAATAAAAAAGGAAGGATAATAGAACTACCTTAAAGACTACTATATAATATATTATAAGGAGAGCTTCTAGTATTATAGAAGATATTAATAAAATTATTAAAGAAAAGCTTTATCTATATTAGTAGCTTAGCTACTACAGTACTAGTACTATTTATTTATAAACTAAATAATAGATTATAATTCTATATTAATTACTATACTCTAAATATAATTATAAAAAAAAATTACTATTTACTCCTTCTAATTAATAAGATCTTAGAGCATATCTTAAAGATAAAGTAGTTTACTATGTCACGGGCTAGAAGCCTTGAAATCTATAACCTAGATTTGGATAGTAAGAAATTGCTAAGGAACCTAACTAGATCATAGTAGTTAAATATAATAAGGAGTGTGTGAATATTAGCTAAGGTTATATAACTGCTAGTGTCTACTCTAGATAGAAGAATATTACTGCCTAAGGCAGATTATAAGTACTTAGTAAGCTTAAGTACTTAGTGGGCCTTGCCTGCTACACTACCCCCCCCCTTATCTTAATACTAGTGGCTCTCCCATTTGTTGAGTGCTGTAATATTAGCTAGATTAGCCACTGGTTCCTATGTAGGCTATTTATAACCTACTTATTTAACTAAGTATTCTGTGCAGTGGCCTTATCTAATATATTTTTTATGCTCTTATAAGATCTCCTTAATAATATATTTAGCTTTGCCATTAACTAGTACTAGGGGTGGCTGGTAATTATTATTTATCTAGCTTAGGAATAGGTTATTAGAAGTAGGGCGAAGCAGGCTAATATAGAATATATTATATATATCTAGTGGCATATCTAACTAATAGGCATATAATCTAATAGCTTTAAGTACTATAAACTTTATATACTATATATTAAGTTTCTAGCTTAGATAATCTATCTAGATATTCTATAAGTCTAGCTATACTTTTAAGTTAATAGTATATTATAGGCTTACTAAGTAAGTATAATTTAAATACTCCTCTTACTATTATTAAGCTACTACTAGTTCTAACTAGGCTATCTCTATAGCTTCTCTTATCTTTATAATAATAGTATTAGCCTTCTCTCTTATAGAGTAGGCTATAGTAGTAGTAGTAGCCTCTTAATCTAGCTCCTTAATTTCTAGTAGTTTAATATTATATCTATAGTCTAAGAAGAATAGACTAACTCCTATACTCATGGCATCTTAACTATTAATTATAAGTTATACTATTAGTAGTAGTAACTTCTAATCTATTTATATATAGTTATAGAAGTTCTGTAGATAGACTTCTAATATAGTATTTATATATTTAATCTATCTATTAGTTTAGAGATAGAAGGCTGTTAAGAGCTGTTACTAAATATATAGTTATTTATAAAAGTACTTCTAGAACTTGCTGATGAACTGCAGGCTATAATCTAATATAATCACACTAAGAATACTATAGTATCTAATAAACTAATCTATTAGAAGTTACGCCACTGTCTTAGAGTCTATTCTCTTATATAGTACTAAGATTATGCCCTTCCTAAGCCTATTACTAATTACTATGATGTCCTTGTAATCATTAAAGGTAGGCAGCTTTATAATAAAGTTAATAGTAATCTTATACTACTTATGCTCTGGAATTAGTAGTAGTTTTAGAAGTCTCTAGTACTATTTATACTATATATAGTTAATGCTGCACTTATTATAGTTCTATATAAATTATTAGATATCTATAGATAGTTCTAGCTAGTAGAAATTTTAGGTAATTATTATATATAGCATGTTCTTCCTAGGGTGGCTAGTTAATATAGAGTCATGGGTTTTTTATAAGATTCTTATTTATAGTAGTTTAGAATTAAGGACTTATTTATATCCTTAGTACAATAGATGGCCATCTAGTAATAGTGAATATTTAGTAATTAATACTTATATATATAACTTACTAGGGAAGCAGGCTGCTTCCTCCCTTAGAGCCTTTTATATCTTCTCTAAAGGGATATTATTGCGCTCTGCTGCCTTCTATTACTCTTCTAATAGTAGTAATATCCCTTCTATAGGTGTTGTATATAATATTATAGGGTTAGGTTAATTATAATATTAATTACTATATTCCTCTAGGGAGCCTTTATCTAGTTTGGCTACTAATATATATATATAAAATACTTATATATATATTTAGCTAGTGATAGTCTTCAGGGGCACTAAATAGTAATTATAAGCCTTAAGTTAGTTATCTTCTACATCCTTTAGCATGTCTTACTCCCTATAAGATAGGGTATTAGGATATGCACTTAGCTTCTTAGGTTAGTAGTGCATCTTATAGTTAAATCTATTTAGTATATATAATTAATATATCTACTATTTATTAAGCCTACAGACTGTTTTAAAATATTTAAGATTATAATAGTCTATAATAAGCTTAAATTATAGTAAGCTAATTAATTCTAATTCCCATTCCTTAAGTGTGTTAATAATAGCCAGCAGCTCCTTATTATAGATCTTATAATTATACTTTATTAGTATATTCTTTCTTAAGATATAGGCAACTAGCCTTAGTATACTATTATTATTATACTAGGATATAGTAGCTTCTATTACCTAGTTTAAAGTATCTATCTTTACTATTATCTTCCTATTAAGGTTAAACTGTATGAGAATTAGGGCTATTATAAATATCTTCTTTAACTTCTTAAAGGCTGCTTTCTGCTCATCTCCCTATATAAAGGGGGCTCCCTTATATATCAGCACCATCAGCAGTTATACTATATTAGAGAAGTTCTATATAAATTACTAATAGAAGTTTATAAAATTAAGGAATAACCACACACTACATACAGAGGTAGGGGCCTACTATTCTAGTATAGCCTTTACCTTATTAGGGTCCATCTGCATGCCTTTACCAGCCTCTATTATAAATCTAAGATATTTCATACTCTTTATCTCAAACTTATACTTATTAATATCTAGTTATAAACCTGTGTTCCTTAGGTGTCCTAGTACCTAGTAGATATACTATTAGTGCTATGTTAATAACCCATTAGTGAAAATTAATATATTATTAATATATATGGAGGTGAATTTATTTAGGAAGTTCTAAAGGGTCTAGTTAATATACTGCTAGAAGGTACTTAGTGCATTAGCCATTCTAAAAGGGGTAACTAGCTATTTAAATAGGCTAAACTATATGTAGAAAGCTATTAGTTATTCATCTTCTAGAGTAATGTGAATCTTATGGAAGGTGGTGATTATATCTAGCTTAGTGAACTACTTTACCTTTAAGATACATTCTAAGGTCTTATTAATTAGGGGCAGCAGGTAATGATCCTTCTTTATAATTATATTTAGTATATAGTAATTAATGTAAAACTATAGTCTACCTTCTAGCTTATAGATGAATAGTACTAGTGCTATAGTAGCTAAGCTACTAATATAAATAAAGCCTTTCTCTAGTAGTTCTATTAGTATCTTATATAGCACTAGAAGCTCCCCTTATAATATACTATATAATAGTCCCTAGAGGGGCTCTATTATCTTCCCCTTCTTATCTTTGACTAGCTTAATTCAGTAATCTATATCTAGATGATATAGTAGTAGTTCATTAGCTTTCTTATAATTAAATACTTCTAGAAACTTATAATAGTATGCTGGTAGCTTTATTACTAGATTAATATACTCCTTGACTTATAGAGCCTTCTTAATATCCTTAATACTAGTAGTAAAGATCTATATAGTTTTATCTTTCCTTTACTACTAGTTATGAACTATGAACCCTTATATACTAATCTACTTTATTATAAGCTTTAGCTTATTCTTAATACTCTTAATAGTGAGGCTATCTTTAAATTATAACTATAGCCCTGTTATATCTATTATTACTTTCTAATCTATTAATTATAAAATTTCTAAGATTAAATCAGTTCTATTATCTAACTTTAGTACTATATATATATAGACTATGCACTGGTAGTTCCCTCTAATATCTAGTAAGAAGTAGATGATTATTAAGATAATGCTTCCTATTATATTAGTGTAGTTCTTAAGCTAAATTAGCTTAATCTTAATCTACTCTAGTTATAGCTTCTGTATAAAACATTTAGCTATAACTGTGTAAGATATATATCTAGTATTAGATAGAATTCTATAATTATATTCCTTATTAATAATTCTAAATATAATAAATTTAGAAGTGTTAAATCTAACAGCCTATTAAAACTTTCTATAACTAGTAAGTATATCTTCTTCTTTAGGATATGGTTAATGCTAGTTTTCTAGTTATATTAACTATTTAATAGGCCCCTGTGAGAGTCTTTTTATAGGAGTAACTAGTTTTTTAATTTACTATCTCTCTCTATAACTATCTCTTCTATATTAGTATTATCTAGCTCAGGTCCTACTACTTAGGAAGCCCATAGCTATCTTATAGTAGGGTGGTCTAGTGGAGGGATAGTACTAAGATAAGGGCATGCCTTAATTATATACCCAGTAGCTCTATAGTATAAGCATCTACCCTTATTACAGTAATAGGTATATTTAGCTTTATCTATCTACTTAGTATAGTAGTATTAATAAGCTAAGGTCACAGCTGTTAGTTCCTAATCTATAGAGTTAGTAGTGTTAGATGCAGCTGGTGCTAGGGCTGCTAGAAGAGGTATATAACTAGTGTAACTATAGCTTACTATAGCTATACCTCTTCTGCACTAGTTAGAATGGCTGGCTTCTTATATATATAAAGCCTCTACTTAGCTAGTGACTTACTGTATCTAGCAATAGTAGTCTATAAAGCTATCTTCTTTCTTAATATTAGTTAGTGCTTCTTCTACTTTATAGCTTAAGGTGCTATCTAGGTAGTTCTTTTTTATCTTATTAGACTATAAGTAGCCTCTAGCTTCTATTAGTAGTTAATTTAAGTCTATAAGTAGCTTACTGAATAGGTAGTTCTTTTAGTATAGTATTTATAGCTCTTGTAAAGCCTTCTTAGCTTAGCCCTAGTCTTAGAATATAAGATTAAGCTGATTATATATACTATTTAATATTACTTATATTATATTTAGATTGCTTCTATACTAGTCTATCTAAGGAGTAAGGGCTATAGTAGTGCTGCCCTTAAGCCTACTAAAGATATATTATATATATCTATAGTAAGAACTAATTATAGCTTAGTTAAGTATTAGCTTTATTTATAGCTTAGACTAGAAGGTCTAATATATAGCCTTATTAATGCTGTTATATATCTCTATATTAGGAAGTATAGGCTTTAGTCTCCTTGCTCTATTATTAACTAGTATCATTATTAGGGTGGGCATCTTTAGCCTAGAAGAGGCAGATAGTGCGGCTGCTTTAGGAATAGAGGCTATAGTATTTATAGTAGTAATAATAGTAGCAGCCCTTACTTCCACTTTATTCATGTAGGCCTTAAACTACTAAGCTATATTATTGCATATATTCTCTATTTATTGGGTCAGCTAGGTGAGGGCTTTATTTAGTATATTATTCAGCAGTGCTTGCTGCGTGCTAAGTTCTCCTATTATTATTAGTTAAAATTTGTTATTTTATACTATTAAATCTATCTAATCTAGTTAGTTGCTTTATAACCCTGTCTATCTTATCTAGCTTATCTAACTTATCTTATCTCTATTAGTATACCTATATAGTATACTAGCTGACTATGATAATAGCTTTAACTTAGTTTATTCATCTCTACTGCTTTGATATATCTTACTATATTAGCTCTATCTTACTAGCTAGCTTTAAGGAGTGATTTCTAATATCATAGGCTAGAAGCCTTAAAATCTATAACCTAAATTTAGATAGTAAGAAATTACTAAGGAATCTAACTAGATCACAGTAGTTAAATATAATAAGGAGTGTGTAAATATTAGCCAAGGTCACATGACTGCTAGTGTCCACCCTGGATAGAAGAATGTTGCTGCCTAAGGCAGATCGCAAGTGCTTAGTAAGCTCAAGCACTCAGCGGGCCCTGCCCGCTACATACTAAATTAGATATAATTACTACCTTCTATAAGATCTGGATTACCCCTAGAGATAAATAGCTAATAACCTTCTATATATAATTTAGTTTATTTAAATAGCTAGTTATATCCTTTAGACTAGTAAATATACTAAGTATCTTTTAATAGTATATTAATTAAATACTTTAAGACTTCTTAAATAAATTTACCTCTATATATATTAATAATATACTAATCTTTACTAATAGATTACTAGTAAAGTACTAATAATATATCCACTAAGTACTAGAGCACCTGAAGAATATAGACTTATAGTTAGATATTAATAAATATAAATTTAAGGTTAAGAGCATAAAGTACCTTAGATTTATAATAAAAGTTAGTAAAGATATATAAATAGACTCTAATAAGATAAAAGCTATATTAGAATAATAAGCTCTTATCTTTACTTATAATATATAGTTATTTCTAGGCTTTATAAACTTCTACTAGTAATTTATATAAAACTTCTTAAATATAATATAGCTACTAATAGTATTAATATATAAAAAAGCCCTCTTTATATAGGGAAAGGAGTAAGTTATAGCCTTTAAATTATTAAAGAAGATATTTACTATAGCCCTAATTCTTATATAATTTAATCTTAATAGGAAGATAGTAATTAAGATAGATACTTTAAACTAGATAATAGAAGCCATTATATTATAATATAATAATAATAATATATTAAGATTAATTATTTATATCTTAAAAAAGAACACACTAGTGAAATATAATTATAAGATTTATAATAAGGAACTACTAGCTATTATTAATACCTTTAAGAAATAAGAATTAGAGCTAATCAGCCTATTATAATTTAAACTTATTATAAACTATTATAATCTTAAATACTTTAAGATAGTCTATAGGCTTAATAAATAGTAAATATATTAGTTATATATACTAAGTAGATTTAATTATAAGATATACTACTAGCCTAAGAAACTAGGTGCATACCCTAATACCCTATTATATAAGGAATAAGATATACTAAAAGATATAAAGAATAACTAGCTTAAAGTCTGTGATTACTACTTAGTGCCCTTAAAGATTATTATTAGCTATATATATATATAAGTATCCTATACTTATAAATTAGTATCTAAGATAGGCAAGGGCCTACTAAATAAATATAGTAACTAATATTATAATTAATCTAGCTATATAATTTTATATATAATACCTATAGCAATGATATCCTTACTACTAGAAGATTAGTAGAGAATAGCTAAGTATAATAATATCACCTTAAAAAAAATATAGTAAGTACTTAGAGAGGGAGCTACTAAGTTCCCTATTAAATTATATATATAAATATTAATTACTAAATACTTACTATTACTAGACAGCTATCTATTATACTAAGGGTATAAATAGATCCCTAATTCTAAATTATTATAAATAAGAATCTTATAGGAAATCTATAACTCTATATTAACTAGTTACCTTAGAAAGAATATACTATATATAATAATTATCTAAAACTTCTACTAGCTAGAGCTATCTACAGATATCTAATAATTTATATAAAATTATAATAAATATAGTACTAACTATATATAATATAAGTATTACTAGAGATTCTTAAAATTATTACTAATCCCAGACTATAAATAGCATAAGATTACTATTAATTTTATTATAAAACTTCCCACCTCTAATAGCTGTAAGGATATAATAGTTATTAGTAATAAGCTTAGAAAAGAGGTAATCTTAGTACTATATAAATAAATAAACTCTGAGATAGTAGTATAACTTATAATAAATTAATTTATTAGATATTATAGCATTCCTAGTATAATCATATCAGACTATAGTCTATAGTTTATTAATAAGTTCTAGAAGTACTTTTATAAATAACTATATATTTAGTAATAGTTATTAACTGCTTTCTATCTATAGACTAATAGATAAATTAAATATATAAATACTATATTAAAAATTTATTTATAAAACTTCTATAATTACATACAGTCTAATTAAAAATTATTACTACTAATAGTATAGCTTATAATTAATAGCTAAGATACTATAAGTACTAGAGTTAGCCTATTCTTCCTAGACTATAGATATAATATTAAATTATTTAAGCTTAAGATATTAGATTAAGAAGCTACTACTATTACTATAGCTTACTTAGTAAGGGATAAAGTTAATATAATTATTATAAAGATAAAGGAGGCTACTAAAATAATCTAATCTAAGTTTATTATAGCTTAGTAATAGTAGAAGGAGTATTTAAATTAAACTTATTTAGTAAACCTATAATATACTATTAATTTAAAGGTATGACTTAACTTATAGAATATCTAGATAGATTATCTAAGCTAAAAGCTTAATATATAGTATATAAAGTTTATAATCCTTAAAGCTATTAGATTATATACCTATTAACTAGATACACTACTAGATATATATAATATATTCTATATTAGCTTACTATACTCTACTTCTAATAATTTATTCCTAAGCTAGTTAAATAATAATTATTAGCTATTATTAATATTAATTAATAGTAAAGCTAAGTACATTATTAAAAAGATTATAAATAAATATAAAAAATATATTAGATAAGGCCGCTGTATAGAGTACTTAGTTAAATAGATAGACTATAAATACCCTATATAAAAACTAACTACTAATCTCACTAATATAGCAGTGCTATAGATATAGGAGAATAGACTTATTATTTTTAGCTCTAGCTAGGCTAGCTAGAGAGTAGTAATTTTAGCACTAGCTAAGCCTACTAGAAGGTAATAATTTTAGTGCTAGCTAGAGATGCCTAATTTAGAAAAGAGGGGGGGGTAGTATAGTAGATAGGGCCTACTAAGTACTTAAGCTTACTAACTACTAAGTATTTATAATCTTCCTTTAGCCCTAGCTAAAATTATAAAACTAGCTACTATCTACCTCAGGCAGCAATATTACATTTAATATTCTAATTATCTTTATTATATAATCTTAGCTACTATTCATACATTCCTTATAATATTCATCTGCTGTAATCTAGTTAGATTCCTTAGCAATTTCTTACCATCCAAATCTAGGTTATAGATTTCAAGGCTTCTAGCCCGTGACATATATCTATAAAATAGTCATTTAATCTACACCTAGTCTAAGGCTACATAGTTGGCCTAAATTAAATATAGAATAGTTGAAAATCTAATTATGTGATGTTTGAATTGCCTAATTAGGATTCTGCCAGCACTACAGTGAGTTATTTTACTTTATATTATAATTGGTGCTAAAGGTGTCTAATATAGCTGCCTCCCGGAATAGGCTGAACAGCTGAGGCAAAGACGGAAATTCCATCAGATTCTCACAGAAACTTCAATTGCGATATTACAAAAACTGGTGATATCTTCTCTGGTTTAAGTAGGGTAGGGCTTAAAACATTATATAAATAATATTTATATACCTCCTCACAACATCATGTGACATGGATATTGAATTATTTAACCTACGCGGGGCGGTTTCATTAGGAATCTCCATTTTTATCAGATTTCACCATTTTATCAGAATTCATCCAGCGTCAAACCTGAATCTAACAAGCCAAAGTCTGAGTCTCTGAGATTGCCCATATTTTCAGCATGTCAGCTCTGGAAGGTGTCTTTTACCTTTTCCCCAAGTTCCCAACTGAAATTCGTCTAGCGATCTGGCGCAATTGCCTACCTCAGCATATCATGGAGCTCGACGACCAACAAGACGATCTTATATGGGATGAGCCTCCATGCAGGATGAACTGGAAGATAACATGGACTAATAAGGCTCCTCCTGTAATCGCGCGTGTTTGCCGCGAGTCAAGGGCTGTTGCTTTCGAGAGCGGCAGTCCCCAGCTGCTCCCGGACCCGAATATCGCAGATACACAGCGCTTCAGCAATTACATGATTAAACACCCGTGGCTTGACACAGCGCGTGACTCGGTCCACCTGAATTGGGAGCCAGCCGTTGATATTGAATGGCAGAGCTACGATTGGGGCGATCCAGTCCGCTGTCTCCTGTGGTATGCAGCGCGGACGAGGTGCCGCCAAGCCTCCATCATGCTAGGCCTCCTGCAGGACTTTCAACACCGTGATGATTCCAATCAACCCCATGAGCACGACAGGTGGACCAAATCCGAGCTCGCAGATCTGATGCGCACGAAACCAAGCTGGACGGTTGTCATTTTAGCGCCTGTCGTCGTCCACGCCGACCCGGAGGCTACCGCGGGCCTGTTTGGCCTCCTGGCCGACGCGCGGGTGCAGCTTGTCGATGCAGAGGACGAGGCAAGGCTTAACGAGTTTATGGCGCTGGCTGAGGCGCCTGATGTCACCATTGGGCCAAGTTTTGGGCAGGAGGACCTGGTCTCGGCCAAAGAGGAGTTGCGGGATGCAGTCAAGGCGGTTTTTGGGTCCGTGGAATCGGCTCCTACAATGCGCCCGGCTGTCATGTTTCGACTTTGCACAGGAATGTGTATGTAGGGTTCTGGATTTTGACACCTTTGCATCAGTGCAAACTGAGAAACTGGTTATTATATGTGAGGTTAACTGTCGGGTGTGCCCATCCTGCTAGACAGCATTACTAAACTATAACAAATATCCTTTAGGTCGTTATATCACTTTAATTGTCTACTAACCATACTTCTTGTCCCCTCCTTTATCTAGTCATCGCTTTAGAAGAGGAAGATATACAGAAAATTTCCCCATATTAGCAATTCCACCCGTAGGTACGACTGGCTATCTCTTGAACCCCCTGGATGGCATCCCAATGCATCCGGACCCTACCCACCTTCGTCTTATTGGTCCTCTTTTGCTTGCCAAGCCACTCCTGGAAGTCGGCCCAGTACTGTGAAAATGCTGGGTCTTTGGCCTTGGTCTTGTCGATATCGACATCTAGGTACGTCGACCCGTCAAGTGCCTTCGGGGTCTTCGTCTCCACCGTGGTGGAGGACCCCTTCTCGTTCTTGAGGTAGTCGTTGATAGTGTCGATCAGGTCCTGCCCGTTGTCGGCGAGGCGGGCCTCATGCACGCCGTTGATGGCCTCTCGCGCCTCAAAGAGTTCGTCTTTGAGCTCGCCATCGCCGAGCTTGACACGGGCGGCCTCGATCCTGTCGGTGACGAGCGACAAGATATCGCCGAGGCGCGGGTTCGGCTGCGTGAACGTGCCGGACCGGAAGATCCTCTCGGGGTCCTGGTTCGGCACAAAGTCGACCCCGTTGGACTTGAGGGTGGTGAGCTCCTTGGCCATGTCGACGGCATCGGGCAGCAACCACGTTCCGGCCGAGGTCTTTTGGCCGGCGTCGAGTTTCTTTCCGTCCCTTTGGAGGTAGTTGATGAACTCGTCCAAGTAGCAGCTCCCGTCGGCGACGGTGCCGTGGCAACCGGGCGCGATCATGTCGGGCCGGACGCCAAAGGCCTGGATATCCATACGATAGGCGAACCACATATACATGGTCTATGCAGGAGAGACGGTTAGCAATGCGGAGAATACCAGACCCGTGAGTCCACACGGTCCTGGAAAAGGGGGAATTGCCAACCTGGTACGGCCCTGCCATCTTGCTGGCAAGCACATGAGGGGCCAGGAAGGTTAGCAACAGAAGAGCAATAAGCATCATGGCGATGTTAGCTAGGGCCCTCAATGTAAAGATTGGACAAGACTGGTGGTTATAGAAGAGAAGGGAGTACCATAATACTTCAATACTCAGAATATCCTGTTCACCCGGAGGACAAGAACCTTGACCGCCACGTACTCGACGATTACACCACACTATATAAAGACGAAATACGGTACGTAACAGACGACACTTCCATAAGGAGAAGAGAAAAAGGCAGCTGGCAGCATTTTTCGCATCCTTGTTCAAAGGATCGGTGCTTGATTGGCTGAGCACAGAACGAGGCACACTTGTAAGAGCGATTTGCAAGTGTGCCTGTCGTAAGAACTAGAGGTATCTTACTATCTTCAGAGAAACGGCAGATACAGGAAGCATCAAAGAATTAGCTTCCCGACCCCAACGGACATCTGCGCACGATTATTGGGTGAAATCCGAAAGGGACAGCGAGACCCTTGCCTAGAACGACAACATCCACGAAGCTTTTTACAAAGAAGCTAGCGTACAAGGCGCAGTGCATCCACATCTGATGCAACACTCAAATATGGGAAGTGATGTCCGAGCGATGTCCGAGAAGGATTTGGCAGATCTTGATCAAGATTAGGAAGAACTACAAGGGGGATCTGGTGTGTGGGCCCGTTCATGATAGGTATCCGTGCCTTGAGCTCACCCACCCTGCTTCTACAGAGTGGGTGCGCCACACCAATCTCCGCCATATCACCAATCTACACCTATTTTGAATAAAATCATGATTTTAAGGCTA
>JAKLNT010000211.1:0-13469 GCA_022814375.1 Aspergillus quadricinctus
ATATCTAATTATTTTTAAACCTAATATTATATTATAAGCTAGGAAAAGTATATATTATATTAAATATATTATCTTAACTTCTATTATTTATAACTAATAATCTGGAGCCTATAACTTTAGATTTTAATATCTTATTTAGTAATTAGGAATCAGATCTAGTTATAATTAGAATTATAATAACTAATAACTTTAAATAGAAAATCATTATAGGCTATTTATTAGATAAAAAATAATCTAAAGTAATAGATATCCTTTAGTAAAATAATAACTTAGTTATTCTAGTAGTACTTCTATATAACTTATAAGATAGTCTCCTTTATATAAATAATAACTTATTATATATTCTATATTCCTTATTATATAAGACTCTTCAGATTATATATAATAAAAATAGCCACTCTAAGGTTAATTAGATAATAGAACTTCTAAAAAATCTAATTTTTAATTAAACCTAGTATTAGATTAAGTAATATATTCACTACTGCCCTAAGTACTAGAAAAAGCAGATCTAAAGGTATCTACTATATAATATAATATAGCTAATCTATATACTAGTAATTCTATTTCATATAATTATAATAGATATAGTTATTAGATTACTAGAAACTAAATTATTTAACACACTGATATCTATTATAGATAAATTTATAAAGAGGATAATTATAATCTCTAGCTATATAAAATAGAAGGCCTAATAATAGATAGATGTATTGCTTACTACCCTTAATAAAGGGGATTAGAGTTTACTAAAAGTTATTATATCTAATAGAGATCTAAAATTTATTTTAGAACTTTAGTAAAATCTTATAAAGATACTTAAGATTATCTAATACTACTCTATAGTATACTATACTTAGATAGATAGATAGAGTAAAAGGATAAATTAAATAGTTAAAATATTTCTCTACTATTCTATTATATCTCTTAATAAATTAATAGATTAGCCTTTACTATTACTAAAATTATAAAGAATATTTAATATTATAAAGAATACCTCTACTTATATATCCCTATATAAGCTTATATATAGAATTAAATTACTAATAGCTTTAAGTCTTAATTACTAATATTTAACTAAGTAGTTATTTTCCTGCTATATAGAGATAGTAGAAGCCTTATATTTTTCTATTTTAATAATAAAGTAGTGATATAATAGTAAGTATATACTACTTACTTTTAATAAAGATAATCTAGTTTTACTAAAACTATATATAGGCTATACTATATAGTCTATACTTAGCTAGAAATTTAGAAACTAGTATACTAGGCTATTTAAAGTCTTTAAGAAAATTAGACTATTAGTATATAAACTTAACTTTCTAAAGAATTAAAGACTATATCTAGTTATCTCTATTATATATCTTAAGAAATACTATAATAATAATCCTTTTAAATATAAACTAGAAGAGCCAGGTCTTATCTATATTAATAGTGATATAGATAAATATTAATCTTATAAAATAAAGAAAGTTATTAGGAAATAAGAACTTACAGCTAAAGATAAAAAGAATAAAAAGAAGATAATATAATATCTAGTAAAATAGAAAGGTTAGGATAATAAGTAGAACTAATAGATATTACTTAATTAGCTTAGTAATACTAAAGAATTAGTATAAGAATTTAAAGCTAAGAAATAGTAGTTATTTTATCTTATATATTTTATATCTATATTTATCTTTATATTATAGCTTATTCTATTAAGCTTATTTTACTTTATCTTTTATCTACCCTTTATCCTAAATCCATTTTCTGCCCCTTTATACTAAATCTATTTTACTTCTATCTTTTTATACTAAATCTATTTTATACTATAGTTATATATATTATTCACTACTTATATTTTACTATATTATTTACTATCTATTATTAACTATTAGATAATAAGTAAGGTTCCTATATCTCCTAATATTTCTTTTTACTTTCTTCTTCTCTCTTTCACCTAATATTTCTCTCTACTTTCTTCTTCTCTCCTCTACTCTCTTATATACCCTCTATTTATACCTATAATCTTATTCTTATATACCCTTTCTATTTATATCTATAATCCTATTCTTAGTATCTATATCTAGCTAATCTAGAGGAATAATCTATGCTTACTAAAGACTAGTATTAAGTATTTAAATACTATACTAAGGAATTCTTTACTTAGATTAAAATAGCTATTTTTAGTTATCCTTTACTATACTTATCTAATAATAATCTAAATAACCTATCTATACTAACTATAAGTCAGCCATCTATACTAACTAATTCTAAAAATTAGTTAATAACTTGCACACTAGTAGCTGAAATACTAGTAAAAAAACTAAAAATAGTAAGAAAATTAACTCTAGTAAAGATAACTAATATAGATAATAAGAAATAGAAGAAAAAGTAAAAGATAGTAATAGTATAAATATTTATATAAAGATTATAATATTACCCTTTTACCCTTATATTATAGAAATAGAGAGTAAAACTAAATTTTAAAACTCTAGTTATAGATAAACTATCTCTAGAGATTTCTAACTTTAACTTCTCTAATATCCTAATAAAAGTTATTAACTTTATATTAGATTATTTTTATTTCTACTTAGCTCTAAAAGACTACTTTATCTAATTAATATATATATCTATTTATATAAAATTTAAGATAATTAAACCCTAGTTTAAGATTTATAATTCTACTAGATAGATAATATTAGTTAAATACTATTAATTACTTAATAGATAGATAGAGGATATTAATAAATAAAAAATAACTAAAGAATATTTTATAGAAGTAAAGAGACTATATAAATTAATAACTAAGAAATATAATAAGGATATAGTTAAATATTAGTATTAATAAAGAAGATAGGAAATTAATATTCTAAAATAATTATATATTAGTAATAATTTAAAGAAAATAGTAACTAACTAGCTTATATAAAAAAATAAAAAGAATAAGAATAGTAATTATTTAATATTTTATACTAGAAATCTGCTTCTAGTATCTAATAGTAGATTTATTTATATATAATAATAGTTTAGCTATAAGAGTATCCTTCTAACTTAGATTATTTAGTAAATAATAAAATATAATAAAGTAATTACTACCCTATAAAAAGCTATTATAGAAAAATAGAAAGCTATAATACTATTAATAAGCTAAAAGAGATTAGTTTATCTTATTAACTTAGACTTAGAGAAGGAAGATAATAAGTATATTTAGAAATTATCTAATAATCTATCTCTCTATACTTTATAGGTCACTATATAATATGGTAATTAGGCTAAAAATAAATCTAAGAGATATAAGAATCTTCTCTAGATTTATAGTATTCCCTCTAATATACTAGCTAACTAATCTACTTAGCTAAATTAATTAAAATCCTTAATTATTAGTGATATTATTAGTTATAAAGATTTATCTAAATATTTATAAGGGTAATCTATATATACTTTCTAAACTACTCTAGTAAAAGCACTAGGCTATATAAAAGATATAGTATTTATTAATAAAGTAAGTAATATCTTATATTATTTAGAAAACTAGTTTATTAAACTTAGTAAATCTATAGTAAATATACTAAATCTTATCTTAATTAAAACCTAGATAATATTAATAAAGATTCATAATCTAATTATTAATATATTATATAACTTAAAGATAGATAATACTATATACCCTACCTTTTTTATATAAGTCACTATTTTACTATTGCCTAACATCTTGGTTTTCTTTCTATAATATTCTAGGAGAAATATTTATAGACCTATAGAACTTTTTTCACCATTACCTAACATCTTGGTTTCCTTTCTATAATATTCTAGAAGAAATATTTATAGACCTATAGAACTAATATATTAGTAACTACCTATTTTACCACTAATAGCTTTCTTTTTTTTCTTATTTTTTCTTTTTATTTATAGGATACTGTTATATACTTATAGTCTTATAGTACTTGCCTAGTATATCATATAATATTTATACTTTATATTATAGCTTAGCTTTAGCTTAGATAGAAGGAATCAACTATCATCTTCCCCATTATATGGCATCAGCCATATATGACCATACCAAATATCCTAAATTACTAACTCTTTAATCTTAAAGTAAAATTATAAAAGAATTATTTATTAATTCTATAATTATTAAATAAAGAATAAAGAGATTATATTATTAGATTTAGCTTCTAATATCTCTTAATAATAATTAAATTATATAAAATTTTAGTATTCTATAGCTATTAACTAAAAAACCCTAAGACTAGAGTTCTCTTTAGATAAAAGAGAATATAATATTATAGCTATATATATAGCTTTAGTAGATCTATAGGATTATTAGAAGAATATCTATATATATATTTACTATCTATTTAGCTAGTTCTACTTATACTCTTCTTAATAGCTTAGATAAAAGTATAAATAGGAGGTAGAATCCCATTAATATTAAGATAATATATTTAGGGTGGCTACTGGCCAGCCCCCTACCCTTACATGATTTAAAGGCACCACCTCCCATTATAATGAACAATATTCCACTAAAGCCTCTAGAATCTATAACCTAGATTTAAATAGTAAGAAATTACTAAGGAGTCTAACTAGATTATAGTAGTTAAATATAATAAAAAGTATATAAATATTAGCTAAGGTTATATAATAAAGGTAATTAGAATATTAAGTATAATAAGGATTATATAACTGCTAGTATCTACTCTGGATAGAAGAATGTTGCTGCCTAAGGCAGATTGCAAGTGCTTAGTAAGCTCAAGTACTTAGTAGGCCCTGCCCACTACAAGTATCAGTAGATACATAACACTCAACACTGAGCTTGAGGAGACAGGAATCAGTTATATACTATAGCCTGCCCTCCTTCTAAGCTAGGGTCCTATATACTACTATATGGATAGAAGATATCTCCCCCTGCATTTGATTTCATCATATTCTATACCTATCTGGTCTAGTAGCATTCCTGCCACTGACTCATGACAAGAACTACATAATTAGGTCTGTAGGAGATCACCCCAAGCATGCCTAGAGCGGCTTAGTGCCCTTTTAACTGGTTCAATTTCAGGATTGTAAAAGCCATCTAGTAGTACACACAGTCACACACTGACAACATATGATCTCCAATAGAAGGGGGACATGGTTGTCTGACAGCTCATGCGCAGTGAGTCATGCCTCGAATCTCGACTCGATTAGTACTCAACGCACATAACGAGAATCCACTTCTCCCATTGCTCCTACGGGAATGTCGCACGCTACCGTCTGCACGCAATGAACTTCGCTGGCTAAGCGAGAAGGCTATTTGTATCGCTACAAAAAATGGAAGGCTTGGAAGGTCGGCTACCTCGTGTGGCTGGAGAAGCGCCTTGAGGTCCATGTGCCGGGCGCGATCAAAGGGGCTGCCACTTCAATACATCCTGGGGGACCAGCCATTTGGAGATCTTGAGATACTTTGCGATAGAGGGGTGCTGATTCCCAGGTGAGTATGACCAGGCGATCCACCGTCTGTATTGTTCTGATTTCTACGTTCTTCTCTCATTTCCCTGCTTGTTTTGTTCTCCGGTCACATCTATCTCTACATGCTAAATGGCAAGTCGTGGCGCAGGTCAGAAACCGAGTCGTTAACATTTCATGCTGCCACAACGATTCTGCGAGAATTTCGTGGTCGTAGAGGTCTAGATGGGTTAGTGACTGCGTCCTCTCTCCGAATACTAGATCTTTGCTCCGGCACCGGCTGCATATCGCTTCTCCTGCATGCTCTCCTTTCCCCTTACTATGATCGATTATCTATCCTGGGCGTAGATGTCAGCGCCAGAGCGATTGATTTGGCCAGGAAAAACCTTTACTATAATGCTAGATTGGGGCATTTGTCCGATCGCGCTCTTCAAGAAGTGCAGTTCTTTCAGGGTGATGTCCTTTGTTGCAACAAA
The DNA here is from genome assembly GCA_022814375.1 of Aspergillus quadricinctus. Lineage (NCBI taxonomy): Eukaryota > Fungi > Ascomycota > Eurotiomycetes > Eurotiales > Aspergillaceae > Aspergillus > Aspergillus quadricinctus. The sequence goes on from JAKLNT010000211.1 coordinate 5,901, forward strand.
CATCAGCATTCAGGCATATACGAGATCCTACGGGATTACGCTCATTCACGGGCTGTTTCAGATACGCTTGGGCGTGGTGAGGATCTTCGATGGGACGTGTTGGTTTCAAACCCACCTTATATATCAGCTAAGTCATTTCGAGATGGGACTACAGCACGTAGTGTCCGAACCTTTGAGCCCACTATTGCGTTAGTTCCACCTCATTGGGTGCAACCTTCGGTGACTGGGCTGCATAAGGAGGATCTGTTCTACCAGAGATTAATCTTGCTGTCATTTGATCTTCAAGTACGACTGACTGTTCTCGAGTGCGGCGATCGACTGCAGGCCGAACGAGTAAGAGCTGCTGGCAGGGAAATTGCTGCTAACTGCAAAGCAGCAGATATGTTATCCATATGGATCTGGCCTCCGGACACTGGGGTCGCAGCGGATGCGCCTTCCTCGGATCATGATCCATGTGCAGTTTTCTTATATAGAAAGCCGCAGCTTTGAATACAATCGCATTATCCTGGTCGCTGGTAGCCCTACTCGTGGTCAAGGCCATATGTTGATTCTTTAAGTAGACTAGCTAATGAGCAGTTCCAATGCCGGACAGTGTACCTCATGTGATCTTATGACCATGATAATATCCTAGTATTAAAAAAAATAACAAGAAAGAAAGAGAGAAGGAGAGAGAATATTCACTATTAAATAGTTAAATGCTCATGTTGTCTATTATATAAAGTAAGAAATATGCACTTCAAAGCCCTCTGTGGAATACATGGATGCTTAATCTAAGTAGTTAAGAAGGCATGTACTATAGGAGTACAGTAATAATCTATATAAAGGGAGTGCAATAACCATGTTATATAATTATATTAATGGTCATCATAATTAAGGTAGGGCCCTTAAATCATACAATAGTAGGTATGATAGGGTCCAGTGTAGGCCTATAGCTATCTTATATATATATATATATATACCCTAATGTTAATGTGGTAGAATATGTATGTAGATATGTAATATGGTAGAACATGTATATAGATGTGTAATATACTAGATTAATAATCTTCCTAAGTTCTAAGTAGAGTAGGAAGTAAGGATATACCACTATATCACATATCTTACCATAGTTAATGGGTTAACTGTACATATTATATGTGATTCATAATTAGTAAAGCATATCTTATTATATGCCACTTTACCCTTTACCCTAGAGCTTAATCCAATTAGTCTACTCTTAAGCCTTCTAATTAGCTTATAAAATTTAAATCTTAATATTATACCCTCGCGGCCTCGCCTTATAATTTACACTGCACCATGGAGGCATAGGGGACAGAGCCCCCCAGAGTATCTATAATTACTCTTGTAATTACTATAATTCATAGTATTCTACCCTGTAGGGTCCTAACATATAGTAAAAGGGAGGGCAGGCCCTCCCAGGTAACTATTATTGCCTTTCTTACTTATACCATTCTCACTCTATTCTCTGACCCTTTGGATCTACAAGTACCAGCCTGTCCAGCCATACCTGACCAGGCCACATAGCATCTGATCAACAATTGAAGTATGGAGTAGTTTAGTTGAATATCTGCTGCTTAGCATAGACTACTGCTTGCTCTGCATGCCTTAGGAGGTTGCAGACCAGCCTCACCAGCTACACCTAGTATAAGGGGTTTTTACGGCGGACTATTTGTACATCAGGGATTATATTATATTTACTAATCTAACTTTATTCTCTAGTAACTTAGAAGAAAGGTAATAAGTTATAGTATAAGAGAGAGAAGAGAAGATAAGTTAATATTAGAGGGATATAAAAAAATATTTATATTAAATACTAAATAATATAGTAAATAAGTCTTTATTTTATACTATTTTATATATAGTAAATAGTTCTTTATTAAAGGATATAAAATATATAAATATAATAATAATAGTAAATATAGTATATATAAAATTTTTAATAATAAGGAAGTATATAAGAGATATTATATATAGTAATATAGTATATAAAAGAAATTTTAGTATATCTTTAAAAATATAGAACTATATCTTATTACTAAAATTTATTAAGTAGCTCTTAGATATATTTAAGATATTTTTTTTCTAGCTAGATATTTTTATACTTATTATATTCTAACTATTTAATAAGATATTAAACTTTAGTCTTACTACCCTTAGTTCTATAGATATATTTTATAATAATTTATTTAATTTTATATTCCTCTTACTCTTTAACTTAGATAGGGCCTAGATTATCTAGCTTAGACTAATTAAAGAGATCCTAGCCTAATAAATAGGGTTTAAGATATATAATAGAGATGACTAGATAGATACACTAAGTAATAAGTATCTAGTAGATTAAGTTTATATACTAATAATCTAATATACTATAGAATCTTAAAGGGTCTAGTATACTAGTTACTATATTTAGATAAAATTATTTTAGGAATATTATATCTTTTATATAGATATAGAAGGACCTTATTCTTAGAGTAAAAGATTATAGGCTAGTAGGATCTATTATAATAGTAATTTATAGTTATATTTATTATTTTAAGTATTTCTACTATATCTATATAAGTATTAAAACTTTAAACTTTACCTACTCTATATAATCTAAGGGTAGTTAATATTAGTAGTATAATTCTATATATTAATTAATAGATAGAGTATCCACTATATAGTAGAACCTTACTAAATTAGCAGAACCTTTATATCTTAGAATTAAATTAACTTACTATAATAAATTATATAAACTGCCATAACTTAGTAGCATATCTAGTTTTATTTTAAAGGGTATTTCTCTTAGATTTATATCTATCTTTCTACTATACTAGTTTCTTAGCTTTTCTATTAACTATTATTAAACCTTAGGATTCTAAGGCTTCTAGTATCTCTTCCCTCCTCTATTATTTACCTCACTATTTTCTAATTAATACTTTCTACCTAGGGTTTAACCCTAAGTATATAAGACTATCTTAGGACCTTCTATACATCTAATCTCTTCCTTACTAACTATTAATTATCTTTTCAGCCTTCTATACTATACTCTAGTAGTCTAGTCTCTATCTTTATACTATTAGTCTAATAGATTTAATAACTAGTTAGAATTTATATCTTATAGAGCTTAGTTATTAAATCTACTAGTTCTATAGATAGTCTAAGAGCTTATTTACTTACTAGTTTAATAATAAGATAATCTATCTAGTATACTATATCTAATCTATTAAACCTCCCCCTGCTTTATTAAGTCTCTATCTATATCTATCTAATTAGGATATTAACTATTCTATATTATATAAAGCTACTTAGGAATTTCTATATCTAGCCTATTATTTAGATTTATCTAATTCTAAAGAGTACTATTACTAGATTAATACTAATCTTACTATTATTAAACTAGATAAGCCTAAATAGCTACTAGGCTGGATGTAGTCTTATTTTTATTTAATATTAATATTATCTTACTAGTCTAAACCTTCTAACTAGATAATTCTAGTTTAATTAGGATCTTCTATTAAACCTATTATATTAACTTCTTAAAGGACCTCTACTAAATAAGCTAATCTAATTACAGTCTAACCTATATATTATACTTATTTCTAATCTACTTCCCTAGGATATACTACTAGGTAACTATTTCCCCCTTTACTACTATAGATCTAAGGCTTACTATATATTAATTAACTAATTAACTAGATATCTAATATAAATAACCAACTACTGAATAATAGATGTTCTTAGGGACCTAATACTAAACTATCTATATAGGATCTTATAAATATGATATAAGCTAACTAGATTACTATAGATTAATAGTTTAAATAGTTCTAAGCTATAGTAAATAAACAGATTAATACTATAGATTAAATTTAATAGATTTTAGTAGATCTACTACTCTCTCTAAATAACCCTTTATTATCTATTCCTATAACTCATAGTTAGAAAACTAAGGAACTTAATTACTTCTAGCCTAATATACTAGATAATATATCTATTAAGTAATATAATAGCAGTTTATTCTATAAGGATATCTATATATTTACTAATTAGATTAAGAATATTATTAACTATTGGAATATCATTCATCGCAATGGAGGTAGAGCCTTTGAATTATGTAAGGGTAGGGGACTAGCTAGTGGCTGCCCTAAATATATTACCCTAATATTAATAGGATTCTATCTCCTATTTATACTTCTATCTAAGCTATTAAAGAGAGTATAGATAGAACTAGCTAAGTAGATAATAAATATATATATAGATATTCTTTTAGTAATCCTATAGATCTACTAAAATTATATATATAGCTATAATATTATATCCTTCTTTATCTAAAGGGAACTCTAGTCTTAGGGTTTCTTAGTTAATAGCTATAGAATATTAAAATTTTATATAATTTAATTATTACTAAAAGATATTAAAAACTAAATCTAGTAATATAATCTTTCTATTCTTTATTTAATAATTATAGAATTAATAAGTAATTCCTTTATAATTTTATTTTAAGATTAAAGAGTTAGTAATTTAGGGTATTTCTTATTAATAAATAAATAATATAATTAGATTAGCTTATTTAAGGCTTACTTAAAGAGATAATATATAAGATATTTAAATAATTAATAATCTAGATTAGTATATAAAAGAATTAAAGTAAATAAAGCTATTTATATATAATAATAAATAAATAAAATTAATAAAGATAGAATTAATTAATAAATATAAAAGAATAGATAAGCCTTTATTACTAGTATTATTATTATTAAATATAAATATTCTTAACTTTCTATATTTTATTATATAAGTGGTATGGTCATATATGGCTGATGCTGTATAATAAGGAAGATGATAGTTGATTCCTCCTATCTAAGCTAAAGCTAAGCTATGATATAAAGTATAAGTATTATATAATATACTAGATAAGTACTATAAGACTATAGGTATATAACAGTATCCTATAAATAAAAAGAAAAAAAAATAAGAAAAAAAAGAAAGCTATTAATAATAAAATAGGTAGTTATTAATATATTAGTTCTATAGGTCTATAAATATTTCTCCTAGAATAAATATAGTAGAAAGGAAACTAAGATATTAGGTAATAATAAAATAGTAATTTATATAAAAAAAGTAGGGTGTATAGTATTATTTATCTTTAAGTTATATAATATATTAATAATTAGATTATAAATCTTCATTAATATTACCTAAATTTTAATTAAGATAAGATCTAGTATGTTTATTATAGATTTATTAAGTTTAATAAACTAGTTTTCTAAGTAATATAAGATATTACTTATTTTATTAATAAATACTATATCTTTTATATAGCCTAGTACTTTTACTAGAGTAGCTTAGAAAGTATATATAGATTATCTCTATAGATATTTAGATAAATCTTTATAGCTAATAATATTATTAATAGTTAAGAATTTTAATTAATTTAGCTAAATAGATTAGTTAGCTAGTATATTAAAGAGAATATTATAAATTTAGAGAAGATTCTTATATCTTTTAAATTTATTTTTAGCCTAATTACTATATTATATAGTAACTTATAGAGTATAGAGAGATAGATTATTAGATAACTTTTAGATATATTTATTATCTTCCTCCTCTAAGTCTAAGTTAATAAGATAAATAAATCTCTTTTAGTTTATTAATAGTACTATAGCTTTCTATTTTTTTATAATAGTTTTTTATAAAATAGTAATTACTTTATTATATTTTATTATTTACTAAGTAATCTAAATTAGAAGGATATCTTTATAGCTAAACTATTATTATATATAGATAAATCTATTATTAAATACTAAAAATAGATTTCTAATATAAAATATTAAATAATTATTATTTTTATTCTTTTTATCTTTTTATATAAACTAGTTAATTACTACTTTCTTTAAATTATTACTAGTATATAACTACTTTAGAATATTAATTTTTTATCTTTTTTATTAATATTAATATTTAACTATATCCTTATTATATTTCTTAGTTACTAACTTATAGAGTCTTTTTATTTTTATAAAATATTTTTTTACTACTTTCTACTTATTAATATTCTTTATTTATTTATTAAGTAATTAATAATACTTAACTAATATTATCTAGCTAGTAGAATTATAAATCTTAAATTAAGATTTATTTATCTTAAACTTTATATAAGTAAATATATATACTAATTAGATAAAGTAGTCTTTTAAAACTAAATAAAAATAAAAGTAATCTAATATAAAGCTAATAACTTTTATTAGGATATTAGAAAAGTTAAAGTTAGAAATCTCTAGGGATAGTTTATCTATAACTAAAGTTTTAAAATTTAGTTTTACTCTTTATTTTTATAATATAAGGGTGAAAGGACTATATTATAATTATTATATAAATATTTATACTATTACTATCTTTTACTTTTTCTTTTATTTCTTATTATCTATATTAGTTATCTTTACTAGAGTTAATTTTCTTATTATCTTTAGTTTTTTTGCTAGTGTTCCAGCTACTAGTATATAAGTTATTAACTAATTTTTAGAAGTAGTTAGTATAGATAGCTGATTTTTAGAAGTAGTTAGTATAGATAGATTATTTAGATTATTATTAGATAAGTATGATATAGGATAACTAAAAATGGCTATTTTAATCTAAGCAAAGAATTTCTTAATATAATATTTAAATACTTAATACTACTCCTTAGTAAGTATAGATTATTCCTCTAGATTAGCTATTACTAGATATAAATACTTAGAATAAGGTTATAAGGTATGCTATATATAAATAGAAAAGATATATAAGAGAGTAGAAGAGAGAAGGAGAAAGTAGAGATAAATAAAAAGGGTATATAAGAGAGTAGGAGAGAGAAGGAGAAAGTAGAGAGAAATATTAGGAGATATAAGAATCTTACTTATTATCTAATAGTTAATAATAGAATAGTGAATAATATAATAAAATATAAATAATAAATAATATATATAACCATAGTGCAAAATAGATTTAGTATAAAAGGATAGAAAATAGATTTAGAATAAAGGATAGATAAAAGATAAAGTATAAAAAATAAATATAGATATAGAATATATAAGATAAAATAACTATTATTTCTTAGCTTTATTAAATTCTTATATTAATTCTTTGGTATTACTAAGCTAATTAAGTAATATCTATTAATTCTACTTATTACCCTAATCTTTCTATTTTATTAAATATTATATTATCTTCTTCTTATTCTTCTTATCTTTAGCTATAAGTTCTTATTTCCTAATAACTTTCTTTATTTTATAAGATTAATATTTATTTATATTATTATTAATATAGATAGGACCTAGTACTTCTAGTTTATATTTAAAAGGATTATTATTATAATATTTCTTAAGATATATAATAGAGATAATTAAGTATAATCTCTAATCTTTTAGAAAATTAAGTTTATATACTAATAGTCTAATCTTATCTAATATTTTAAAGAGACTAATAAATTAATTATCTAGTTTATAGCCTAATATTAATTAAGTTATATAATTAATATATAATTTAAGTAAGACTTTATTATCTTTAATAAATATAATTAGTTTATATTAAATATTATAGTATTTCTTTATT
>JAKLNT010000212.1:0-13071 GCA_022814375.1 Aspergillus quadricinctus
CTAGGATGCTATAATTTTAGTTAGGGCTAGATTATACTTACTTAGATATTAATTAGGATATTTTATATCTATAAACTTCTTTCTCTTATATATTATCCCTACTATATTAGCTAACTATTCTTATAGTTAATAATCTCTCTCTTTAAGTTTTTACTTCCTTACTATTATTAACCTTAATTAACCACCAAAATGGAGAATAAGAAGGGAGAGATTATTAGTTAAAATATAAAGTTTCTATTATTTTAGTCTTCTATCTTTTAGTATAAGAAACTATAGTCCTTAGCTGTGAAGCCCTAATTTTAATTAGAGCTAAATATCTCTAGCTTAGTTATTTATTAAGATATATTTTATAATACTCTATTATCTCCCCCCCTATTATTTAACTATTTTAATCTAATAATCTCTCTCTTTCTATTCTCTATCTTCCTTATTATTATTAACCTTAACTCCACCAAACTACTAAAATAGAGAATAAAGAGGGAGAGATTATTAGTCTATATATAGATATAGATTTCCTTTACTATTTATACTAGATCTGGTTTTAACCTTCTTTTTCTATAGTTATATCCTCTATAGGTGTAGTACTACTAACTCTATTATTAAGGCTAATAATCACACCTCTATCCAGATCTCTATAGGTAAGGTTAATAATAGTAGTTACTATATTAATAAGAATTAGAGCTATACTCTCTATAGCTTTATCTATACTATAGTAAGAGTAATAACTCTCTAATCTATCTTATCTAGTATAATAGCTATATCTATAATATATAGACTGCCAGCTACTAGTAGTAAATATAATATATCTCTATTTCTGGGTTTGCAGTGCTAGATGGGTTAATTAGATATAAATATTATATCTATTAAATTATATTATACTTAGAAGCCGCATGCTAATTTAGATATTAGTATAATAAGAAAAGATAGGCTATTAGAATAGGCTATATCTAGAAGTTAAATATTATTAAATTATTTTCTTTTACTAAGAGTTAATGAAGATAAAATAATTTTATCTAAGTTAATTCAGTCAATCTATCTTATTTATATAATTCTTATAGTATTACTTACCTATTCTAGCTAATAGGGCCTATTTATACTTAATAGTAAAGTATTACTAATTTTAGCTAGAGCTAACTATTATATATAGATAGCTAGGTATCTATAATTTTAGCTAGAGCTAATTATTATATATATACAGCTAGATATCTATAATTTTAGCTAGAGCTAACTATTATATATATGTAGCTAGGTATCTATAATTTTAGCTAGAGCTAACTATTATATACATGTAGCTGGGTGTCCCTAATTTTAGCTAGAGCTAACTATTATATATAGATAGCTAGGTATTACTAATTTCAGCTAGAGCTAACCATTACATATATATAGCTAGGTATCCCTAATTTTAGCTAGAGCTAATTATTATATACTAACAGCTAGGTGTTGCTAATTTTAGCTAAAGCTAATTATTATATATATATAGCTAGGTGTCTCTAATTTTAGCTAGAGCTGATAGGCTAAAGATTATATAATTATATTATTAGCTAAGACACCTATTAGTTAGTATTCAGGCTCAACTAATTAGATTACTTAATAATATATTTTATATAGCTTTAATATTCACTATAATATATATTTATAAATATATTTATCTTTCTATAAAATCTCTTATCTAGGGCTTTAACCCTAGGCCCTATAATATATAGTTCTATTTATCTATTTTTATCTTACCTTCTTCTACCTTCTTTCTTAATACTATTACTAATAATATCTTATCTTTAACTATAAATACTTTTAAGGTTAATCTCTGCTTCTAATAACTTTATTCTTAATTCTATTTTAATATCTTATCTCTATCTTTATCTCCCCTATTCTTTTTCTCTATTCCCTTCTCTTAAACTAATCTAATCTATAGATTTCTACTAGAGCTAGTAGAATTAGATATAAATCTAGCTTATATCTTATCTTATAAACCCTTCTATAGTATTAGAAGTAATCTAAGATTTCTTTATTACTTTTTCCTTTACTATAGTACTAAAGCTAAGTTATTTAACTTCCTTTCTATAGTTCTAAGAATTCTAGCTATTCCTTTATCTATACTAAATATTATAAGCTTTAGATTTTATTTAGAGCTAGTACTTAGTTATAATCTTAATATATATCTTATTACTTATACCCTTTAGTCTTACTAAACCTAGAGTAATCTAATACTTCTTATTTCTATTTCACACTGCCTATTTCCTTATTTCTATTTTCTAATATCTAGATATTTAACTTTCTTTTTATTCCTATAACAAAGATATGCTTAGCCAGATTTTCCTTTTATCTAAGTATACTAACTATATCTAGTAGTGAGGATCCTAGTTATATTACTCTTTATATAATATACTAATAGTAAACTATAATATATAGCATAGTTATAGATAGTCCTAGTATTCTTTTAGTAAGCTATCTCTTAGTTCTCTTTGATATTACTAAAACCTTATTTTATTTATTAATCTAAATTATTAGTAATTACTTAGTAAATTTCTACTAAGAATCTTTTATCTCTTATACTACTTAGCTTTATTTATCTTTCTTTATCTATAATCTAGCTTAAGCTATCTTCTTTATTTACTAGCTTTAATAATCTAGCTTTTAGCTCCTACTGTAATTAATAATCCTAAATTAAGGACTTTAAAAGATTATTCTCTATCTTTAATCTTACTTTATTTAGAAGTTAGGGGAGGTACTATTATTTACTAGCTTTAGAATTATTTAAATCTAAACTATATACTCTAACTATAAATTATCTATATCTAATTATTATAAATTCCTCTTTTACTTTTAATTATAATTATTAATATTTATTCTTTTTAATAAGTAATCACCTGAAGCCTAAGTTCTGTTTATTATATTAAAATTATTCTATTAGCTAATTTTGGCTAGAGCTAATATATAGAGTATAGTGCCTGAGGCTAGTTTTAGTCTTAGATAAAATTAATAATTTAGTTATCTCTAGCTAATTTTAGCTGGAGCCTATATATAGATCTATATATAGTACCTAAGGCTAGTTTAGCTCTAGCTAAAATTAATAATCTAGTTACCTCTAGCTAATTTTAGCTAGAGCCTATATATAGAGTGCCTAAGGCTAGTTCAGCCCTGGCTAAAATTAATAATATAGTTACTTCTAGCTAATTTTAGCTAGAGTTAATATGTGGAGTGCAGTGCCTGAGGCCTGGGGCTAGATTAGCTAGGGCTAAAATTAGTTAGACTAATCTTTATAGTGTAGCTTTTTATAGTAGGCTAAGCTTTTAGCTAGGATGGAAATTATTATCTAATAGGCTATATATATAGTTCTAATTTAGGCTAGTACTAAAAAGGACTAGATAAGCATTAATATAACTATAATAGCTAACTTATTTTATATAAATATTATAGTATCTAGTTTTACTACTATTATTACCACCCCTTGTGGCATTAATAGTATTAACTATAATAAGATCTTTATATAGAACCTTAAGTTAAATGCCCCTATCCTTACTAGATATTTTAGACTCTCTAACTCTGTGGCTGTCTGGAACCTTATTAATAAGGATAAGGATATAAAGAATATTATTAATAGATACATTATCTACTATATGAATAATTATAGCTATAAGAAGGGTTTTAGTAAGTGGCTTATATATAATAAGGTTGTCTATTAGTTATAAAATATTAATATTTTTTCTACTCTTATAGCCACTACTACCCTAAGGGTTAGTATTCTTAAAGTCTAGCCTAAGTCACTCCCAGAGCTAATAGTCCTCTGGTATATTATTTAATTAATAAGGGTAAAGTTATTATTATTCTACTATATAGATATTACCACTAAGCTAATCTATCTAAATCTATATAATATCTTATATAGTTAGAAATTACTATTATTTTTTTAAAAATAGATATAAGGAGGAAAGAAGATAAAAGATAAACTATATAAGAATATTACTATTCTACTAATCTTCTATATCTCTAATAATCCTAATGCAGTTCTGGGCTCTGGCCTAAATAAGATATTAATAGCTAACTCTAGTATAGTAGTAGTACTAGTTTCTATTATAGCTAACACTCTATTTAAGGTAGACTATGCTTAGATAAATTCTTATATAAAAATAAAAGTATATACTAACTAGTTAAGAAACTCTGCCCTACTCTACTATAATACTATCTAAGAGAGTCTAGAGAGGGTTTTTTAAATAGATCTAACTAGTATAAAGGTAACTAGCAGGCACTCTATTATAATAGTATCTAAGTAGAACTACCTCTACTGCTATATAATAAGTATAGATAACTTTAAAAATAATCTAATTTTATATAAACTAGCTAATAGTGAGGTTAGAGGCTCCTAAATCTAAGTATTTCTAAACTATCTTATAGTGGCTAATAAAGCTAGTAAGTTAGTTAGAGTTATAGTAATAAAAGGTTTAGTTAATAAACTAGAGTAGACTAGTACTGAGGCTATATAGACTATTAGTATTAAGATTAGAGATAGAATATTACTATTAATAGTGCTATCTACTTATACTAATATATATAAAACCCTAGTATTAGATTCTATAGTACTAATCCTCTTTATCCCTAGTAATATAAATTAGCTAGGTATATAACTAAAGCTATAGTAAGTTATTAATACTATATAGATGCTAGAGTAAGAAAAGAGCTCTATTAATAGTAGTATACTTACTAATATATATAGTATAGATAAAATAATCACTTTAATTATAATTCTATAGTACTTATTAGTTCATATAGCTAATAATTCTATATATATATATTATCTTACTTTAGTCCTGTGTCCTAGCTCCCTTATAGATACTTAGCTAGAGGAACTCTATATATATCTAGATAACTTATTTAGGATTCTCTTATATTAGAGGAGTTTATTATATATCTTAGATTATTTAAGGAAATTACTAACTATTAAAAAGACTGATTTAGAGTCTAAACTATAAGTCTTAGACTCTATAGATATTAGGATCAGCTATAATATTATTCTTTTTTTTATATAATATAGGCCATGCGTATAATAAAGGAAGTAGATATAGAAGCTAGCTAGATAGATAAAGTAGGTAATAGTAGTAATAATACTAATAATCTAGTTATTAAATAGTTAGTAGAAATGTAGGTGTAGAGTATAAAGGATAATAATCTAGCTAAGTAGATTAATATTAGCTCTAGCTAAAAGGAGTGATAGGGTAAAAGATTTAATATATACTTATCTAGATGGTTTAGCTATATAATCTGTGATGAAGGCTATATAGCTAAGATTATCTAGATATAGATATACTAGTTAGTTACTTATCTTAAGGCAGCTTATTATTAGTTTCTAATAGCAATACTATTATATAATTAAATATTTAATCTATATAAGTATCTAGTAATCTTCTAATCTAGCTTATAGCATACTGGCACTATATAAGATATAGATAATAATACTAAGATAGACTGGTTTAGCTAGTATAAGTAGCTAGCTAATTAGGCTAATCTTTCTAATCCTCTACCCTATTAACTCCTGTAACTAAAAGTATTTATAAGCCTTTTCTAGTTAGATTACCTTGCTCTAAAAGACATCTACTAAATACTTCCTATTATTATAAGGATGCTATGCCTATATTATAATATAGATAATCCTATTAAAGTTAATAATCCTAGTAGCAGTCTAATTAGTAATAATATCCTTGTACTTTAAATTATAATAATTAATCTTTAAAACCTAATATATATCTGTGATAAGTATAATACCTATTTCTAGAAGCTAGTTAGTAAGATAAAAAAGAGCATAGTAGTAGTGGCACTTAGCTATAGGATATAGATGCCTCTAGTAGTAATAGCTAGAGGCACTTAAACTAGTGGGTTATATAACTTCTATACTATCTATCTTTTAGTATTATATTAGATAAGTACTACTAATAAGCAGATAATAAAAGTAATATAATAGTAATAGCTATTAGTAAGAGTATTAAGTATAGTGACTGGAGATTTAGTAACTTCTAGTAATAAATATATAAGGGAGTATAGTATATATTACCCTCTACCTAACTTAGCTAGGCATACTATCTTATAGCTAATATATTAAAGTTATAGTACCTCCTTAGGATATTCTATTAGAAGGGACTATTTATTATAGAAAAGGATAAGATATAGCTATATTTCCTCCTTTTTATCTATTAGTCTATAGTGATATAGATTATTAAAATATTCCTAGATTTAATTAGTATAAACTATATAATAATTTATATAACTATAATAGATAGTGTGTATTAAAAGGCTATAGAGTAATTTACTTTACTAGATAGTAAGTATAGTATACTTCTAATATCTTACTAGTATAAAGTATATAGTTTAAATCTATATAGCTAATATAGCTATATTATTTTACTAGAGCCCCTACTGAATATGAATATACTTTTCTAAGCTATGGGGTAAGTATACTAGCTTAGATAAAGTATCTAGTAGAAGGCATGGATACTCTTTTAAGAGTATACTATCTCTAGATAGATTAAGTATAATAATATTATTAAAGTATTTTCTTAGCTTATAATATTACTTTATAATCTACTAAAGTCACTAATAATAGTAATAGGTAATATAGTTAACTCTAGTAATAATAATATATAGACTAATCCTATCTAAATCTATACTAAAGAATATCTATAATAGATGCTAGAGTAGATATATAGTTAACTTAATATATAAAGCCTAGATAACCTAGGCCTGCCTTAGTGGGACTTAGAATAGATAAAGGTCTAAATAATACTAAAGAAATATAAGCTAGAGACAGAGAAGGTTACTAGGTAGGGTTTACTAAGTAAGGCCTATATATAATAGAAGTATATTAAAGCTATAGCTAGTAAGGTAAAGTATTATCTATCTAATCTTAACTCTTTACTTTTTAGTTAGAGCTAATATTAGCTAGTGCCTTAGCTCTGGGCAAAAAGCCTAGTATTATAAGCTTATAATTAATAGATAGTATAATATAAATCTACTAAGTATATAGACTTAGACTCTAAGATTATATTTATCTTAAAGGATAAGGAAGGTAGCAGAAGCAAGTCTAATATAAAGTTTAATACTAGTTATTTAGATACTAATAATAATAAAGATAGCCCTAGCTATAATAGTAGAGGTTATAATAACTATAATAATAATAATAATAGTAACTGTACAGATGACCCTAGTAATAGTAGTTACTATAGCCCTAGTTATATAGGATATAGGCTAGGCACTAACTATTTTAGTAATAATAAGTATTATAGTTCTGGAAATGGCTTAGGTAATTAAGATAGCTATAATAGTGACACTAGTAGTATTAATACTTTATAAAAAAACCTAATACTAGAGTAATACTGCGCAGCCTAGGCCTACTTAGTGTAGGTATAGATTAATACTTAGAATATAAAGATATAGAAGCTATCCTAGTTAGATCTAGTATATAATCCTCCCATTCATTCCCCCTCTATATAGATTCTAGCTAATAGTGGTTCTAGGCCTATATATAATAGCTTTAATATTTAGTGGATATTATCTAGAGGGCTGCTCTAACCACACCACTATAGAGCTAGTAGTATAGCCTTAATAATAGAGGTAATATAGATAACCTCTTCCTCTTTAGTAGTATAATAACTTTTAGCCTAGTACTAACCACCACCCTATAATCTCTAATATCTAGTTATTTATATAGATTATCTTTTACCTTCTAAACACTATTCCTATTACTAGCATTATCTTAGATAACCCCCTCTTAATCTACTAAGACTTTAAGAGAGTAGTTAGCTACTATAAAGACTCTATAATTACTAATAACTACTATTAAAAGCTATTCCCCTAGCTAGTTTATTATCTAGAATACTTATAAATATTAGTAGCTAAAGGGTAAGTCTTCTCCCTTACTCCCCCTCTATACTACTATTTCTTACTACTACTAATAGTGCTTTAGAGACTATAGCTATAATTAACTAGCCTAAGTATTAGTATAAAGCTATTTAATATAAGTTCTAATTTAATGCACAGCCTCTACTTTTAGCTAGGGCTGAAAGGGCTAATATTATCTATATCTTATATCTTATAGTCTTATCACTACTAGTCTTCTCTATAGACTATGCATGCCCTTTATATAGCTTTTTCTTTAGTATATTATCTTCTTCTATATCTATTAAACTAATTGCGGCCCTTTATATAGCTTTCTCTATTATACTATATCTTCTATATACACCCTTTATATAGCTTTTTCTTTAGTATATTATCTTCTTTTATATTTATTAAACTAATTACAGCCCTTTATATAGCTTTCTCTACTATATTATATCTTCTATATCTATTAAACTAGTTACAGCCCTTTACACAGCTTCCTCTACTATATTTTTATCTTTATTAACTATATAGTAGTATTATAGGTACTAATCTCACTCTTTATAAGAAGAATATTACTTAGAAATAGTTATAGTATGATTTCAAGGATTCTAATCCTATAATATAGAAACTCTTTACTTAAAAGAAGATATATAATTAATTTAAAGAATACTTATTAGTATAGCATAGAATGATAGATAGATAGATAATAGTTTTTAGAATAAAGAGTAGATGCCCTAGTTTATTATTTATTTTAGAAGGTTTAATCTTATATTTTATAGGCAGAGGCTTATTTATTATAAGAAATAATTACTAGTAGCCCTTAAATAGTTAACTTATATATCCTTTATTTAGAGGTAGAGGAAGGAGAATTATAATATTATTTATTAGAAATATATTTCTATATATATATCCTATTAGTAGAGTATTACTAGATTAAGGTATAAGAAAGACCTTCCCTTATACTATATATCTTATTAAGGATTACTTATAACTCTAGGCCTCTAGAGAAGATATAGTCTTCTTCCTCTAGAAGAGTAATAGAAGTACTAATAATTATCTTAATCTCTATCTACTATAATTAGGAATTATTAATATTAAACTTAATAGAATAAATACTGAGTATATAGAGGACCTAACTATAAGATAATAGGGTAGGGGCAGGAGGACTATTTTAGAAATAAATTTTTTATTTTATCCTCTTTAATTTAGGGAGTTAACTTCACTATATATTTATTAATAGTTATTCTAGTAGATAATAATACTAATAATTAATTTAAAAGAGTATCTAGTTAATATAAACTCTAAATATAGACTCTAAATATAGACTCTAGAAGTAGATATAGACTCTGAATATAGACTCTAAATATAAATTCTAGAAGTAGATATAGACTCTAAATATAAACTCTAAGAGTGGATATAAACTCTAAATATAGACTTCTAGAAGTGCAGTCATAGGATATTATGGGCAGCTATAATTAGTATAGGAACTGTGGACTCTGCACATGACACTATTACTAGTTTGGTTAGATATAGATTATTAGATATATAGTATATACCTAATGCACTACTTTACTATTATTAAATTATTTAGCTAGATGGCCTTAGACTTCTAGCCTATCTAATCCCATTTCTATAGTCATATATCTTACTGGTATAGGGAAGGGGGTTAACCTCTATTAATAGTTATTTTATAGACCTAGTGTGAGTAGATAGGCAACTAGGTTAATCTATAGTATCTACTAGGTAATAGAGTACTATATATTCCTAAGCTATCTATTATCTTCACCCCTGCTCTGGGGTATATAAAAATTATAAATATAGGCCTTCTTTATAGTAATGTCCTTAATTATTAGTCTTTATCTATTAGTTCTAGGCTAACTCTAATACTTAAATATCCCATCTAAGTAAAATACCTTAGTAAGATTAAATATACTAAATAGACTTATATCTATAAGGCCTAATATTTATATAATCTAATCTTTAGTAATAGTTATTAGATTAAACTTAATATTATAAGTAACTGATATTCTAAATACTTCTTTCTTTCTAATAGGTCTAGTATTAATATTCTAGAGCACCTTTATACTAATAAACTAGTTAAATAATGAAGTATCTTAAAGTATTATATACTAATTACTAAGTTAGATATACTTTTAAATATATATTTAAAGTATCTTCTCTAGTAGATAAGTCTTAAGTTCTATAGTATTATCTATAATCTATAGATATTTAAGATATATTATAAGTCCTTCTACTTTCTTTATCTTTATAAGAAAGGTAATAACTAGATCTTAGTTAATTTCTGTAATAGGATAAGTAAGGATTCTTATAGTAAGGATATTAAGTTTCTTCTTATATATATAGACTTCTAGTGTTTACTAGCTCTTATTTATAATTTACTCTCTTACCTCTGCCTAATCTTATCTAAGTATAGTTTTTTTTAAACTAGTGTATACTTTAGATTTAGATATATAGTTAGACTATGTTATTTTCTTTACTACTAGTTTATTAAGAACTATAAGTAGATTAGTATTATCTAATATATAAGGCTTCTTAGGAATAGGTATAAATAGCTTATTAATTAATCCTAGTACTACTAGTTTAGTTAGCTCTTACACTCTAGATTACTTATTATTATTATCTTTAATAGGTATAATAATGCTAAATATATCTAGTTTTATCTTAATTTTCTAAAGTTTCTTATCTATAAGCTTGCTTTCTAGAGTATATTTATTAATTATCTTATAGAAGTCTTATAGTATTATATAGACTACTCTATAAGAGTCTCTCTTAGGATTTAGAATTCTTTTATAGGTATATTAGTTAGCTCTCTTAATAATAGTATTCTAGGTTAGAGCTTTAGCTAGCATCTCTAAGCTCTATATATAGTAATAGCCTAAATTATTATAAGATAGTTATTTAGCTACCTCTATATCCTACTTATTTTTAACTATTTTTTAATACTAGCTTATCTATTTTATAGTCTCTTTAGCTGTCTTAGCTACTTATTTAATATTCTTTTATAGACTTTTATTAATAGTATAGTACTTAATAAAACCCTATACCTTACTAATAGTCTTCTATACTATAGTAATATTAATATCTATATAGTTCTTATAACCTATTATCTATTATATAAGATTGTAATAGAGCTTATATTCTTCTTCTATTATCTAATATATTTTTAATTTATTATAGAACTTCTTAATTATAGCTTTAGCTTCCTTAACTAGGTGGTGTATAAAGATATAGATAGATATTATAATTACTTTAGTATTAAGTTATATATCTTAAGCTTATAATATAATAGTTTCTACTACTGTAGACTTCTTCTTTCTAAATTATTTAATTAAGGTCTGGTTCTGTACAGTGCTATCTATATAGACTATATTATTCTTTATCTTTTTTATAACTTTAGCTTCTTTTACTTTTAAGGTGTATCTCTTCTTAGAGGTTTTGATATTACTGGTGTTTACTATTATATATAAGAATAATAAGATTATGGCTGCTGAATTTTAGTAATATAGTATTATAATATATAAGAAAAATACTATCTTTAATAGAAAGATATGCAGTTAAGGATAATAGTAGGTAAATATAAAATTTATATAAGAGGTATCTTAATATATTTAGTAGTTAATAAATAATAGTTATATAATCTCTAGTTATAGTTAGGACTAGCTTTATAGATGCTCTATTATTAGTTATTATTACTTATTAGTAGTAGCAGTTAGGTATAGGCATCTATTAATTAAACTAAAGGATAGTATTATTAGCTGTAGGGATAGAAGATTCTTTTTTCTACTATTACTTCTTCTTAATTATTATTTATTTATTATTTAGTCTATAGTGATATTAGTTTTTATAATTTAGTCTTTAGGCTCCCTAAGAATAAGTATTATTAAAGGATAGATTTATATATATTTTAGTTATATCTACTAGATATATCTAATAACTATTAGTTATATAATCTAGTGCTAAGTGATATGCCTTTACTTTATTATAAATATCCTTTTTAATATTTAGTATTTACAGCCCTAGTTAGAATCTAATTAGTATTTTTTTAATTATCTAAATCTATATATAGCTAATACTTAGTACTAGCTAGCTAATATAACTAGCAGAGGCTATCTAGCTTAGAAGGCTTAAGCTAAGCTTTTATTACTAAGCCCTTCCCTTATATAAAGAATAGTATCTCTATTTATAACTATATAAAGTAGAAATAGGAGAATTTAAATAGTTTAGTTATAAATCTAGTAATAAAGTAATTTATTCTAATTATTATAATATATATATTTTAAGGAGTAAGTCTATATATCTCTAAAATACTATAGTTATAGTAGTATTCTATAGCCTAGTTACTAACTACTTAGTGTTACTCTAAATATAGATTATCTTCTTTATAGAATTATATAAATATTATATTGTCCTCCTTATACTATATATTTATTCTTTAAATTTAAGAGTCTACTTCTTTAGAGACTAGAAAATCTATAATATAATTATAACCTTTATATATAATATAGATAAGTGGGTTTATATCTCTCTAAGGGGTAATAGTATTAATATTAGCTCTATAATTAACTAGGATTTTAATTATATTAAGGTCCCCATTGCATACAGTAATATTAAGAGGATAAAAGCTATAACTATTATATTACTAAATATCTACTCTTTTCTTAAGTAGATATTTAATAATATTATTCTAATAACCAGCTAAGGCTAATATAAGAGTAGTTCCTCTATAGAGGAAAGGATTATTAATATTAGTATCTCTATTAATTAAAAGCTTAAGAACACCTAGATAGCTATTTTCTACTAACTTTTAAAGGGCTTTACTAATTATCTAATTATAATAATTATAAGTTAGAGCACCCTCCTTAAGTAAGAGTATAATAATACTCTTATAATTATTTTTTACTATAATTAGAAGGGTGTGTTTAAGTGCAGCCTTATATTAATAATAATCTTTTTTAACTTCTAGAAGGTAATATATAGCAAATTATTTATCCCTATATTTAATTATATAATAAAAGGCTATCTGATAGTAGAGCATCTTATTAAAAATAAGGTAATTATAATTCCTTAATATAAGTTCTATAGTCTATTCTTTACTATTAATATATACCTATTTAAGAGCCTTTAAAATTTTAATTTAAGGGCTAGTAATCTTATAAGTAAATTCTATAATACTTACTCTTTACT
>JAKLNT010000213.1:0-13033 GCA_022814375.1 Aspergillus quadricinctus
AATAAATTAAATAAATTAAATAAACTAAATATACTAAATAATCTTAATAATCTATATTAACTTATTAAACTTTACCTTTTATTAATAAATAGTACCCTTAATTCTATAGTAGGCTTACATCTTTATTTAGTAGTTATAGAGTCCTCTCTAACTAGGATATATAGCCCTAGGCCCCTAGTTATATAATATAGAGGTATCTAAGCTACTATTATTAATTTTACTTTAGTAATTAGCTTTATAACCCCCTGAGTCCTTAATCTTTATATATTTTAATATTAATTAGTATCTTATTCTCTAATATTATAGAGATATTACTAGCTAAACTTATATAATTTATTATAGAATAACTAGACTTAATTACTAATATTTTATTTTATTTATAAATATTAAAGAGATTCTATACTTTAATAATTAATTATCTCTATAAGATTATATAGAAAACAGCTACTATAGATTACTATAGCTAAGGTCTAAACTATCTAATAAAAACCTTAAAGGCCCTTAAATAAGCATGTGCCTATATTTATATATAAATAATAGAATATATATTAAGGTATATTAATTACTAGGAATATATATATTATTATAGGATAGTATTTTACTATATATATAAATATAGAGATAGAAAATTAGTTATATATTTTATTCTAGAGTCTAAAAAAGATTCCTTTTTATATAGATATTAGATTATAGGCACCCTTTTAAAGGTAGTAGAATATAGCTACTTAATAATTATTAAGCTCTTAATTAAGAAGGGTACTCTAACTAATAGACTATTTAAATATCTTAATTATAAGATTAAATCTATTTTTATAAATTTAGTAAAAAATAGCCACCTACCTATTATTATACTCTTAATTAAGAGGGGTACTTATATTCTAGATTATAAGGACTCTTAATCTAAAGCTCTTAAAAAAGCTACTAAGAATGGTTAGTATAATATAGTAGAATATCTACTCTAGAATAGAGTATATATTTAGAATAATTATTATTATAGCTACTCTACTCTTAAATTAGTTATATTTAATAAAGATCTAGATATAGTAGAGATACTAGTTAAGTATAGAGGTAATATTAGTTTTAATAATTACTTTTTTAATAGCTTTATAAGTCTATTACTATATCTAGCTATAGAGAAAGGATATATAGATATTATTAAGTTCCTTATTAATAAAGGAGTATATATATAGCTTTATAATAATAAAGGCTATTCTCTTCTTTATATAGCTATATAGAAAAGGGATATTAAAATTATTAAGTTATTAATAGATTATAGAGTATTTATTAATTCTTTTTATAATTATAATAATCTTATAACTATACCTCTCTCACTAGCTATAAAAGTATATTAGATAGATATAATTAAGCTACTATTAAATCAGAGTATATTATTATATTAAGAGATTATTAATTTCTTACTTTATAAGGAAGTATATCTATAGCCTTATAATTATATAGGCTATTCTCTTCTCTATATAGCTATATAAAAGGGGGACCTTAAATTCACTAAGCTACTACTAGATTATAGAGTTTTTATTAATTCTTCTTATAATCTTAATAATACTATAAGTACACCTCTATCACTAGCTATAGAAGTATATTGTCACAGGCTACCCCCATGACATGCACCACATGGAGCATGCAGCTATTAGCAACATGGTTAATTACTACTTTAATTAGTACATCTATTATATAACCCACCAGAGCTTATACCCTTTAGATATAACCTCTACCTATACCTAGTTTCCCTTTCTTCCTTAGTAATTCTATTTAGTTCTTTTACAACCCTATAAGAGCTAGATTACTTCCTAGACTAGGATATTCCAGCTTATAATATATAGAATTACTTATCTACTTAATATAAGTAATAATAATAGCTTATAAAGCTATTACAGACTCTAAGTAGAGTTTTTACTATCCTTAACCTTAACCTTTTTTTTCCTTAAGATATCTAATTAACCTTCTCTTACTATACTTATATAGTAGCTCCAGTAAGAGCTCTAGACCTAATAATAAGAACTCTAAAATTAGTATATAAAAATTTAGATACTCTATACTAATATTTAGTATCTCTAGACCTATCTTCTATCCTAAATACCCTAAATCTATCTATCTAATCTACCTTACTTTAATAGTAAACTATATATCTTATATATATAGCTTCTATCTATTTAAGTAAAGCTCTGATTAGATGGCCTTACTAGAGCTAATACTTTTAATTATATATAGGACTAGCTAGAATAGCTATAATAGGCCTTTATTCTATATCTATATTAATCTACAGAGTCTGCTTAGTTATAGAATGCTAAGGAGATCTTCTTATTCTTTTAGTATTTTTACTATAACCTCTAAAAGTACTAAGAGGCTATATAGTACTTTACTATTATATAATAATATAAAGATAAATTACTTATAGCCTTCCTTACCTATTTTAAGTATCTTATATATAAGGCTAATACCACTATCTAGCTAGATAGCTTATATCTAACTATACTTTACTAAGGGCTCTGCCCCTCCCTTTATCAGACCCTAAAGGATATTAATAATAATCTCTTTATTACTATATATAATAAGTACATCAAACTTATATAGCTTATTAATTAATGAATTTATTACCCTACTACTAAGCCCTCTACTACTAAAAATCCTACTCTAAGACCTGTGCCTGCTTAGACCTATTATACTAATATAATAGATATAGATAATCTTATCTAGATCTCCTATATATATGCTGCTAGTACTACCCTATATATTCCCTCTATTTTATTATCTATCTCTAACCACTATGCCTATTAACTAGAACATAGTCTTTGCCTATACTATAGTTCTAATAATTATTAGATTAAAGGCTATAATTAATGCTCCTATTCTGCTAGTTCCTAACCTACTTTATCTAACCCTATCTAACTCTATATAAAGACTACAGCCTAGAGTTCTGCTATAAAGGCCCTCTTTTTATAGTAGCCTTTTTAGGAGGCCTTAAAAAGGGGGGGTACTGTTATAGGCTATCTCTATAATATATACTATATAGAGTATATAGCTGTTAGCAACATAGTTAATTACTACTTTAATTAATATATCTATTATATGACCCACTAGAGCTTATACCCTTCAGATATAACCTCTGCCTATACCTAGTTTCCCTTCCTTCCTTAGCAATTCCATTTGGTTCTTTTGCAACCCTATGAGAGCTAGATTGCTTCCTGGACTAGGACATTCCAGCTTATGACATATATTAGCTAGATATAAGAATTCTATTATTATATTAGAATGCGTGGTCACTATAGAAAAAAACCTTATCCTTATTTAAAGGTTATCTAGATTAATTAAGATATTTATATATAAATATACTTTTTGTATAAAGCTAGTACTATTAATATCTTATATTATTATCTACTAAACTTCTAATAGAGATAACTAGATATAACTAGACTATTACTATTCCTCTTCTACTTCCTTTATATAGGCCACCTTCTCTTAATCCTATTATAAAAGATAGATAGCCTAGGACCAGAGGTAGTAGCCTTATTAATCCTAGATATATTTCTAAATTACTAGAACTCCCCTCTAAAGTTAGTTATCTAGTTAGTAAACCTTATTCTTTTACTAGAAGAAATATAACTATAGTATCCTAATATCCTATAGCTATGCCTCTTAAAGTTTAAGGATTATATAATTAAGCTAGTTATAGTTGATTAGTTATTCTAGGATATTATTTATATATATATAGATATTATTAGATCTATATAAAGTATCCTTACTACTAAGCTATAGAGAACAGACTACCTAGAGGTGCTGTAACTAGTATAATAGATTAAAGCTATTATTAAAGACTTATTAATAAAAATAGGGTATATAGAGACCTATAATAATAAAATTCTAGCTATAGAAATATTTATAGGCTTTCTATATAAGCTAGGGGCTGCTAATCTAATACTAATTAAGTAAATAGATACTATATAAAAGTATAAGATTATTAGCCTAGAGATCCCTACTTTTCTATTATTATATAATATCCTCTATATATATTAGACCTATATAGCTTAGAATAGCTAAATATAAATTCTAGTAGTCTTTCTATAGTTAGATAAGAAAGCCTAAGACTAAGATAATTCTAAGAGGCTATAATATAATAGGGTTGTAGTAGTTATATAATATAATAAGATTAGTATAGTTAGACCTAATATAGTTAGAGTAGTTATCCTAGTAAGAGTCTTTATTAATCTTATCTAAGCATAGCTAATATAAAACTAGATATAAATATTATTTAGCCCTATACTAGAAGGCATTAAGGCCCTAGTTTATTCTATTAAATAAGATATTAATGAATCTAGCTTTATTTATATTAGTGATACTAATAATACTTAAGCTATAGATATCTATAATAATACTTATTATTATTTCTAGGATCTAAAAGGTATTAGATTTATATAAGACTATATTATTACTTCTTTATAAGTAGGCAGATAACCTATATAAAGATCTTCCTAGATCCTAATATTTCTAGATAAATAGAGAAGTTATGCTATATAGCCCCTATCTAATCTATCTTTTATTTTAATGTAGATAGGAATAAACTCTATAGCTATTACTTATATTATCTATAGCTATACTATAAATAGCACTAGTTATCTATTATTAATATATAATATAAATTTAGAATATAAGGTAGATAATCCTATCTAAATACTATAAGTTAGAAGACTAAAATATATTATAATCTTATCTATATATAGAAGAAGCAACACCTTCTCTTAGATAGATATTAGATAATAATATTAATATTTATATAACTAGTTATCTCTCTAGATAGATAAGCACTTTATAAAGGTGGTGGGCACTGGAGACTCTTATTAAAACTTTAAAAAAGGGGAAACTGCTAAGTCCTAAGTCCTATTAATAATCTAGCTAGATTGCTGAGATACTATATTATTATTAGATAAAAATATATTAATAATAATAATTACTATCTTTATATTAGTAGATATATTAACTAGAGAGTCTTAAAAGTTATAATATTCTTTTCTATCTCTATATCTTAATTAGATAAATCTATATATAAACCTATCTCTTATATCTCTACTATACATAATCTACTATAGTATATTATTCTAGAAAAGTCTAAGATAATATCTACTAATATCTATATAGTAATAAATAATTCTAATTTATAATATTATAAATCTAATACATTAAATATAATAAGTAATATAAAGAATAAGCTAAGAAGCTTAGAGAAAAGAAGAAGAAATACTAAGTTAATAAAAAGAAGAGAGCTAAAAAGGAAGCTAAAGAATATAAAGTTTAAAGATAATTTAGTCTTTCTAATTCTTATACCCCTCTAGTATCTATTAGTCAGCTATTACTTTTTAAATTCCTCTAAAAACTAGAAGTAAAATCTAATATAGATAGTAAGGCTTATAAAAAAATAGAATTAACTAGCCTTAGTTAGAGCAGTATTATAACTAGTATTATAATAAGTATTATAATAGAGATAGATAAGAGTCTACTCTTAGATCTAGATATTAGAGCTTTTAATAACTAAGTAGATTCTAAGATATTAAAGCTAGATAACTATCTAGTAAGTAATAATAATAAGGATAAGGCTTATTAGATACTAAATAATAATAATAAGTTCTCTAAGTACTTAATTTTTTATAATAAAGATATTATTAAAGAACTAGAAATACTTACTATTATATAAGATATATTTAAGTAACTCTAAGTAATTAATTAGATAATAAGAGTAAGTAAGCCTATATTAATAATAAAAAAATCTTTTAAAGATAATATTATCTTACTACTTAAAGAACTTAGATATAAATTAGCTAGTAATAAGAAATTAAATAGGAATTAAATTAGCTATATATAGAATCCTATAAATAGAATTATTAGACTAAATAAAGTAAATAGAGTAAATAGTAAACCTAGAATAAATATAATAATTAGAATAAGCCAGAAAATAAATTAATTAAATAAAATAAATATATTATATAGTTTTTTTAGAGATATATTTTAGCTAAATCTTTACTTTTTACTACTACTTCTATATCTTATAGAACTCTCTCTTTATATTATTATATTTAGTATTTATTATTGTCCTAGCAAGCTAGTAAAATTCTTTTATAAATTAATAATATATAATATACTAATCTATTAGCTTCTATATATTATTTATTATCTATTATATTTATCTTTATCACCCTACCACCTAGTCTAGTTCTATATAAAGGTTTTCTAGATTAGAGTCTACCTTAAAGTCTATAAATAATAGGCCTATATTTAATATTCTTAGTATATTAAAGATTTTAGGCTAGGGATATAACTACTATACTTATATCTTCTATAGGATCTTAAGCTTATAGGCCTGCTACACCTAAGTATATAAAAATATATTTATATAGTAAGTAAAATATTCTATAAGCTATTTAGGATTAATATAAAGCTTAATAAGTAATGACTCTTAATTATATATAAAAGATTATAGAATATAGTATTTTAGTTCCTCTACTAATAAATACTCTTTAATAGGGCTACTATATATCCTAATAATTAATAAAGAAAGCTCTAGTCTATAGAGATATAACTACTCTATTAATACTATTACCTCTACTAGCTAGGTCTCTAAGTCTATAGAGACTAGGGGTAGGATAATATCTAGACTATAAGGATATTTTTACTACTTCTAGCCCTTAAGGGGAAGCTACTTAATCTTTATTAATTATATAATCTATCCTTCTAGTAGCTACTAGATATTATAGTACTTTACTAGACCTAGATATATACTAGCCTAGATTTAGAGCTTACTATTAGATATATATAATTAGAATGACTTTTTATTTAGATATAGTAAGATAAAATATATATAGATAAATATCTATTAAAGAATTATCTACTATATCTATATCTAATATAATTTATAGATCTATATAATAATAATAAAACACTACTAATAGAGTAATTAATATATTTTAAACTTTTAGTATTTCTAGGGCTAGTCTCTATTATTACTATTACTATCCTAGCCCTAAAGCTAAGTAAAAAGCATCTTAATACTATTAATTATTATTAGTAATCTAGTTATAAAATATAGATCTACTTCTAGAACCCTATTATAAAATACTTAAATAAAATCTAAGAAAATTAATAGCACCTCTCTATAGCAGGCTTTAACTATACTAGCTTAATTTAGAGACTACTTAATAGAGTCTTCTAGCACTATAAAGATATCCTTATAGAATACTTCTAGATAAAGATAGATAAGAAGTTAGAGAAATTATAATAATTAGAGAAGATCTCTACAGAGCTCTATTATCTTAAAGAAAATATTATAAAATTATAGAAAATTAGTTTTAGTATAAACTATTATCTAATACTAGAAAATATATATAGACTAGAGGCTTAGAGTATTAAAGATAATATAAGTATAGTACTATAGATAAAAAGTTATTAAATCCTAGTTAATTTTTCTATCTTAGAGCTAGGTATAGCTAGATTATTTAAGTATTATATTTATATTTATCTCCTCCTAGACTAGTGCTATATTAGAGCTATCCTATAATTATCTAACCTTATAGTCTAGCTAAAGGCTATTACTCTACTATAGATAGTTACCTTATTTATTATACCCTTAGAGCAGATATTTTAGAAATATTATTATAACTTAAATATATTTCTAGTAGATAATCTACTATAGCTATAGGCTATATATTATTTTAAACCTAATATATATTTTATTAATATTCTATTATAGCTAACTTAGAAAGTAATTACTCTAGTAGTAGAAGAAGAATAGAGTAGTATATAGGATCTATAAGGACTCTATAGCCTATCTATATTTATATATCTTTTAGTCTAGCGCTATAAGTAGTATATCTATTATTTAATACTTTTTCTAAATACTATAGGACTGTTAGTAATTAGTATTTAGTATGATATAGTATTACTACTTTATATAGATATATACTTAGAGAAGTATAAGAGAAGAATAGCTAATAGTAGAATTAATATACTACTATATCTAAACTAGACCTAGGTCTAGTATAAGTATATCTAGATTCTTATTCTAGAATAGACCTTACTTTCTAGTAATAAGTATATCTTTATATATATTATATAGCTAGGCATATCTAAGACCCTATTTCTATAGTATAAACTTTTATATTAGCTTTATAGTAAGGGAAACAGCATCCTTAAGAAAAGAGATAGAGTAGAATTCTTAATATTAAGAAAAGTTAAAATTAGATAGAAATATTAAATTAGAGTTAGATAACTTAGACTTAGAATTAGAGATATTCTTCTTAGAGACCTTAGTCCTACTCTTCTTTCTACTCTTACTTCTACTCTTACTTCTATTATAATCACTATTTTCTGAGCTTGTATCTATTCTAGATTTATTATTAATTAAAGAAGAATAGTATTATTATCTTAATTTATTAAATTATAGCTATCTATATAGTAATATCTCTATATTAGAAGTTAAGCCCTATAGCTACTTACTAATCTCTATAGTATTTATACTACTAGTAATATTATTATATTTATAAAGCTAGTTATAAAATAAGTTTAGATAATAATATTACTAAAGGAAAGTTAGTAACTTAGAAGAATTTAGTAGTAATAATATAATAATCTCTTTTATTATATTATAGAAATCCTTCTATAAATAGTCTATATCTATAGCCTAGTTCTATTACTTAAAGAAGGTATTCTATATATCTAATTAGCTAGGGCATTATATAATAAGCTTTAGATTCTTAGTAGTTAGAAGTAACTAAAGGCCCTAAAATTAATAGAAATTATTCTATTAAATATACCCTAGTACTTTATTCTAAATCTTTTTAAAATACTCTTACTAGAGTAAAAAGTAGAACTTCTAGAGTTATATTTATTTATATTAGATTTAATTCACTCTCTTAATTTAGGTTATAGCTATATTAAGCTAGATATATACTATACTAAAGAATAGATATTAAAGAATAAATATTAGATATTCTCTCTAAAGAATAGGAAGAAGAACTTTATTAATCTAGAGAATAAATTTATTTAATATTATAATCTAATACTAATAGCTCAGATTAAATAAGTAAGAGAAGAGAAGATAGACCTCTATCTCTAGAAAGCTAATAAGCTATCTAAATAAAAAATAGAATATCTAATATACTAGTTAAAAGTCTTACTATTATCTCCTAGTCTTAGGATTATTATAATAGATATAGATTAGAGCTAGATAAAAGGAATTTTATAAATTACTAGTAAGTAATTAGATAGTTTTCTAAATAAAATTATTATAAATTACTATAATACTAGAGGTAAAGCCCCCTATATTATTAATATTAAATTAGATATAGATAACTATAGGGATTAGGGCTACATCCTATTAAAGATCTACTATATAAGATATAGATTATAGACTTCCTACTTCTAACTAGTCCCTAGCTATATCTAATATTATAATAGATATCCTACTAAAAACCTATTAATACTAGCTAGAAGGGAAGATAGTGTCCTATAATCTTAGATATTAGATAATATCTTTTTAGACTAGTATATCTAGGTAGTCCTATACTATTATCTTATCTAGAGATATTATATTAGAGATTACTATCTTAGTTATATTATAAATATCTAGAGTATAACTATAATATTAATAAAGCTATTTAACTAATTTCTTTCTAAATAATTCTAGTAGCTAAGAGTCTGATAGAGCTTCTATCTATAAAACTATTATAGATATAATTAATACTATAACTATAGATCTATATAACTAGTAGTCTAACTCTTCTAATAATCTTAAGTTATTTATAAGTAGAGTTTATAATCCTTTATTATACTTAGTAGCTATATTTATATAGAAGTAAAGGATAGTTTATTTATTATTAGATATTATCTTTACTACTTAATAAGAAGTAGTAATCTCAGAATCCTTATTATTTTTTAAGAATATTAGAGAATCTCTATTATCCCTATTATTAGAGGAGGCACTATTAGTAATATCTAGGGGTAGTAATAAATCTAAATTCTCTTAATAATTATACTCTACCCTATCCTTCTTTCCTCTCTCCTTAGCTATCTTTTCTCTAAGATCTTAAATTAATATAGTATAAGTAGTTTCTTATAGAATTAGAATAGCCTCTAAAGATTCTTATATATAGCTAAAAATATTACCTAGATTAGAAGACTAAATAAGATCTAGTTATTTTTATAAGTTTTATATAAGATAGAGACTACTAAATTACTCTACTAATATAGCTAGCTATTAATTACCTTATATAGCCTACTATTAAGGAAATAGTATAGTATACTATTAGAATTCTAGTATAGCTAGCTATTAA
The DNA here is from genome assembly GCA_022814375.1 of Aspergillus quadricinctus. NCBI lineage: Eukaryota > Fungi > Ascomycota > Eurotiomycetes > Eurotiales > Aspergillaceae > Aspergillus > Aspergillus quadricinctus. The sequence continues at coordinate 10,335 of JAKLNT010000213.1, forward strand.
GAATCTAGTATAATCTACTATTTAGAATCTTATAGTAATACTTTATACTCCAGCTACTATTACTTCTAGAGCTACTATACCCAGGCCCTAATTACTATCTAGTTAGTAGAATAGATTTATTATCATCCTTATAGCATTTTTATAAGGATATAAGTAGTATAGTAGTATACTTATCTATTAAAAAAACTAGTAGTATAATCTAGTAACTATCATCTTAGTCACTAAATAAGTTAAATAATAATATATCTAATTAGACTTTCTTAGATATTAGGTAATATAAAGGGTAACTAGCAACTAGAAGTCTAGAAAAATAAAGTAAAAGAAAATTATAAATAAAAATATAAATAAAAATAATATAGGAATAAATACTCTAATAAAATAATTACTAAATAATAGCTTTAGACTAGTAATATATAAAGAATCTAAAGAATTCTAGTCCTAGCTAGATTAGGATAAAAAATAAAATATATATAAATATTATCTATAAAGAAGTTACTAAATTTATTAATATTTAAATATTCTTTATCTATAGTATCTTCTTAATATTTAATTAGAAATATATTCTTAACCTTCTTCCTTTATATTTAATATAGTTACTATAAAGTAGATATCTAAATTAGTAGTAAAGAATAGCCCTATCTAACTACTACTAATAGATAGATTAAGAATTACTAAATCTTTAAATAGTTCTTTCTAACTTTCTCTATCCCTTACTTTAATACTATAAGTACTCTTAGAAATATCTATACCTAAGCCTATTATATATAAGGGAAGGCCTTCTAGAGTATTAGTAGAAAAGAAAACTCTATAGGATAAAAGGCTAGCTTATATTAGTAATATACTAATAGATATTTTTAATAAGTAGGTTAAGAGATTATTACTCTAGAGTATAATAAATAATATTTATATAAGCTAATATAATAATATAAATAATATTATTTATATAAATAATATAAATTAATTAGTAACTAAGTAGGATAATAATCTTATATATTAAGGCCCTAGTTAAGTAGGTAGAGGATAATTATACTATTTTATCTAATAAAGCTAAGCCCTCTATACCTCTAGTTCCTAAGTATTAAATATTAATAATTAAATCTATCTCTATAGTACAGACTATAAGAGCTAAATTAAAAAAGCTAATAAATTAATATATTATAGCCCTAGTTAAGTAGATAGAGGGTAATTATACTAGTTTATTTAGTAGAGCTAAGCCCTCTATATATATAGCTACTAGATATTAAAAACTAGCTAGAGAATCTACTTCTATACTAGAGGGTATAAGAGCTGAACTATCTATATATATAGTTATTAAGTATTAAGCACTAGCTAGAGGATCTATCTCTATAGTAGTAACTATTAGATCTAAACCCTCTATATATATAGCTACTAAGTATTAAGTATTAATAGGACTAGAAGAATCTAACTCTATACTAGAGGCTATAATAGCTAAACCACTTATATATATAGTTACTAAATATTAAGCACTAGCTAGAGGATCCACTATTATAGTAGAGGCTATTAGACCTAAACTATCTATATATATAGTTATTAAGCATTAAGCATTAATAGGATAGAGAGAATCTAATTCTATACTAGAGGCTATAATAGCTAAACCCATTATATATATAGTTACTAAGTATTAAGCACTAGCTAGAGGATCTATCTCTATAGCAGCAGCTACTAGACCTAAACCCCCTATATATATAGCTACTAAGTATTAAGTACTAATAAGACTAGTAGAATCTAACTCTATACTAAAGACTATAATAGCTAAACTATTTATATATATAATTACTATATATTAAGTACTAGCTAAAGGATCTATCTTAGTTATAGAGACTACTAGACCTAAACTAACTATATATCTAGCTACTAAGTATTAACTATTAATAGATAAACCAGCCTCTACTATAAACACCCCTAGATTATAGAACTAAATAAGGTTACTTAATATAACCCCTCCCTAGCTAAACCTTAATTATCTAAACCTTAATTATCTAAACTCTAATTATTACTATTTAATATTATCTATATCCTTCTACTATCTACTAGAGAATAGAGACACCTCTAAGCTTATTATACTAGATATATAACTATTAAATCTAACTTATAGAAACTATAATATTTTATAATATAATATTTATTTAGGTTATTAGCTATCACTATATAACTAAATTTAATAAATAATAACTAGAAGGAAGCTAGAAGTACTTTAGCCTTATTACTAGAAATATCTATAGTTTAATAAAAAGACTATATGGCTAACTAAGCTATTTAGTGAATATAGGCCCTTTTAGATTATAATTATAAAAAAGGATAAATAAATAGGGCAGGTCTTTATCTATTATTAGATAAATATTAATCTAAAAGATTAAGTCTAGAATATTAAGACTACTTAGATAAGGTAATTCTATAATTAACTTTATTATTAGACTATACTAATTAATCTCTAGGGAGGGTCCAGCTGTATAAATATCTTATTAAGAATTTAATAATATTACTCTTAGTAATAAGGAATTATAGTCTATTACCTATACTTAGTAGATAATATAAGTATAAGGTATTATTATATTATACTATAAATAAGGCTATTCTATTATATATTTTATTAGATTAATTTAGGCTGGCCGTTGGGATGGGAAGGGAAACCCATGGGAATTCCCACAGGGGGGTTCCCTCCCATTTTGCCCCTAGTC
>JAKLNT010000214.1:0-12921 GCA_022814375.1 Aspergillus quadricinctus
AAGACTATTACTAGCTAAATATATATATAAGTATTTTATATATATATATTAGTAGCTAAACTAGGCAAAGGCTTCCTGAAGGAATGTAGTAATTAATATTATAATTAACCTAATCCTATAATATTATATATAATGCCTGTAGGAGGGATGCTATTACTATTAGAAGAGTAATAGAAAGTAGTAGAGTATGATAACATCCCCTTAGAGAAGATATAAAAGGCCCTAAGGGAGGAAGCAGCCTGCTTCCTCAGTAAGTTATATATATAAATATTAATTACTAAATATTTGCTATCATTAGATAGCCACCTATTATATTAAGAGTGTAAATAGATCTCTAATTCTAAATTATTATAAATAAGAATCTTATAAGAAACCTATAACTCTATATTAACTAGCCACCCCAGAAAGAATATACTATATATAATAATTACCTAAAATTTCTATTAGCTAGAACTATCTATAGATATTAGATAATTTATATAGAACTGTGATAAGTACAGTGCTAACTATATATAATATAAGTAGCACTAGGGACTTCTAAAACCACTACTAATTCTAGAGTATAAGTAGTATAAGATTGCTATTAACTTTATCACAAAGCTACCTACCTCTAATGGTTGTAAGGATATTATAGTAATTAGTAATAGGCTTGGGGAGGGCATGATCCTAGTACTATATAAGAGAATAGACTCTAAGATAATAGTGTAGCTCCTAATAGATTAGTTTATTAGATACTATAGTATTTCTAGTATAATTATATTAGATCACAGCCTGCAGTTTATCAGCAAGTTCTAGAAATACTTTTATAAGAGATTATATATCTAATAACAGCTCTTAATAGCCTTTCATCCCTAGACTAATAGGCAGATTAAATATATAAATACTATATTAGAAGTCTACCTATGGAACTTCTATAACTATATATAAATAGATTAGAAGTTACTACTACTGATAGCATAGCTTATAATTAATAATTAGGATACTATAAGTATAGGAGTTAGCCTATTCTTCCTAGATTATAGATATAATGTTAAGCTACTTAAGATTAAAATATTAGATTAAGAAGCTACTACTACTGCTATAGCCTACTCAGTAAGGGAGAAAGCTAATATAACTATCTCTAAAATAAAGAAAGCTATAGAGATGGCCTAGTTAGAGCTTATAGCAGCCTAATAATAGTAGGAGGAGTATTTAAATCACACTTATCTAGTAAGCCTACAGTATACTATTAACTTAAAGGTGTAACTTAATCTATAAAATATCTAAATAGATTATCTAAATTAGAAGCTTAACACACAGCATATAAAATTTATAGTCCTTAAAGCTATTAAATTATATACCTACTAGCTAGATATACTACTAGATATTTATAATATATTCTATATTAGCTTGCTATACCCTACTTTAGATAATCCATTCTCTAGTTAGTTAAATAATAATTATTAGCCACTACTAGTATTAGTTAACAGCAAAGCTAAGTATATTATTAAAGAGATTATAAATAAGTATAAGAAATATATTAAATAAGGCTGCTGTATAAAGTACTTAATTAAATAGATAGACTATAAATACCCTATATAAGAGCTAGCCACTAATCTCGCTAATATAGCAGTGCTAGAGATATAGAAAAATAGACTTACTATTTTCAGCCCTGGCTAGGCCAGCTAGGGAGTAGTAATTTCAGCTCTAGCTAAGCTTACTAGGGGGTGATAATTTCAGCACTAGCCAGAGATGCCTAATTTAGAAAGAGAGGGGGGTAGTATAGTGGGCAAGGCCTACTAAATGCTTAAGCTTACTAAGCACTTATAATCTTCCTTTAGCCCTAGCTGAAATCATAAAGCCCTAGCTAGAGTAGTAGTAATTATATAATCTTAATTACTATTTATACACTCCTTATTATATTTAATCACTATAATCTAGTTAGACTCCTTAGCAATTTCTTACCATCCAAATCTAGGTTATAGATTTCAAGGCTTCTAGCCCGTGATAATTATAGATAGTTAGACCCTAAGAATAGGATAAATTAGAGCTATTAAAACTATTTTACTAAATTTAAAAAAGTTATTAATAGTTATAAGTTAAATCCTTAGCTTTAATTTAAAATTAAGATTAATCTAATTCTCACCTTCTAATTATAATAGATAATAAAACTATATCTTTAGATATAGAGATCCCTTAAATCTAATCTACTAATAATAGTAGTGATCTTAAAAGAATCTATATCTAAGTCTAGGATTATTTTATAGAACTTGCCTATAAAATGACTGACCAGGCTATCTATAATATAATCTAATAGATATATAATAATATCATTAAGATCTATTAAGCTTAGTATAAATAATAAAGTTATATCTAATCTAATAGAACTACTAGAACTATACTAGCAGTAGCTATTTTAGATCTAGTAACTATTACTTCCTTTCTTACTAGAGTATAAATAAATAAATCTTATTAAAAGATCTCTAACCTTAAGCCTATTCCTGTCACAGGCTAGAAGCCTTGAAATCTATGACCTAGATTTGGACAGTAAGAAATTGCTAAGGAGTCTAACTAGATTATAGTAGTTAAATATAATAAGGAGTGTATAAATAGTAACTAAGATTATATAATAACTACTACCCTAGCTAGAGCTTTATAATTTCAGCTAGGGCTAAAGGAAGATTATAAGTGCTTAGTAAGCTTAAGTACTTAGTAGGCCTTATCTACTATACTATCCTCTCTCTTTCTAAATTAGGTGTCTCTAGCTAGTGCTAAAATTATTATCCCCCTCTAGTAGACTTAGCTAGAGCTAAAATTACTATTCTCTAGTTAGCCTGGCTAGAGCTAAAAATAGTAAGTCTATTCTTCTATACCTTTAGTACTGCTATATTAATAAGATTAGTAGCTAGCTCTTATATAGGGTATTTATAGCCTATTTATTTAACTAAGTACTCTATATAGTGGTCTTATTTAATATATTTCTTATATTTATCTATAATCTCTTTAATAATATACTTAGCTTTACTATTAACTAATACTAATAGTAGCTAGTAATTATTATTTAATTAGCTTAGGAATAGATTATTAGAAGTAGGGCGCAGCAGGCTAATATAGAATATATTATATATATCTAGTAATATATTTAGTTAGTAAGTATATAATCTAATAGCTTTAAGGATTATAAACTTTATATACTATATATTAAGTTTTTAATTTAGATAATATATCTAGATATTCTATAAGTTAAGCTATATCTTTAAATTAATAGTGTATTATAGGCTTACTAAGTAGATTTAATTTAAATACTTCTCTTACTATTACTAAGTTATAATAAGCTTAGATTAGGCTATTTTAGTAGCCTTCTTTATCTTTATAATAATTATATTAACTTTATCCCTTACTAAGTAAGCTATAGTAGTAGTAGTAGCCTCTTAATCTAATACTTTAAGCTTAAGTAGTTTAATATTATATCTATAGTCTAGAAAGAATGGGCTAACTCTAGTACTTATTATATCTTAGTTATTAATTATAAGCTATGCTATTAGTAGTAGTAACTTTTAATTAGATTATATATAATTATAGAAGTTCTATAGATAAGCTTCTAATATAATATTTATATATTTAATCTGCTTATTAGTCTATAGGTAGAAAGTAGTTAATAATTATTATTAGATATATAGCTACTTATAAAAGTACTTCTAGAATTTATTAATAAACTATAGGCTACAGTCTAATATAATTATACTAAGAATACTATAGTATCTAATAAACTAATTTATTATAAGCTATACTACTATCTTAGAGTTTATTTATTTATATAGTACTAAGATCACCCCTTTTCTAAGCCTATTACTAATAACTATTATATCCTTATAGCTATTAGAAGTAAGAAGTTTTATAATAAAATTAATAGTAATCTTATACTATTTATAGTCTAGGATTAGTAATAGTTTTAAGAGTCTCTAGTAGTATTTATACTATATATAGTTAGTGCTATACTTATTATAGTTCTATATAAATTATTAGATATCTATAGATAGCTCTAGCTAGTAAAAGTTTTAGGTAATTATTATATATAGTATATTTTTTCTAGAGTGACTAGTTAATATAGAGTTATAGGTTTCCTGTAAGATTCTTATTTATAATAGTTTAGAATTAGGGATTTATTTATATCCTTAGTATAATAGGTAGCTGTCTAGTAATAGTAAGTATTTAGTAATCAACACCTATATATATAATTTAGTAGGGAACTTAGTGGCTCCTTCTCTAAGTACTTATTATATTTCTTCTAGAGTAATATTATTATACTTAGCTATTCTCTACTAATCTTCTAGCAGTAAGGGTATTATTATTATAAGTATTATATATAAAATTATATAGCTAGGTTAATTATAATATTAATTATTATATTTATTTAGCAGGCCCTTGCCTATCTTAGATATTAATTTATAGGCATAGGATATTTATATATATATATAGCTGGTAATAATCTTTAAGAGTACTAGGCAGTGATTATAGGCCTTAAGCTAGTTATCTTCTATATCTTTTAGTATATCTTATTCTTTATATACTAGGGCATCAGGGTATATACCTAGTTTCTTAGGCTAGTAGTATATCTTATAATTAAACCTGCTTAGTATATATAATTAATATATTTATTATTTATTAAGCCTGCGGACTATCTTAAAGTATTTAAGGTTATAGTAGTCTATAATAAGTTTAAATTATAGTAGGCTAATTAGCTCTAATTCCTATTTCTTAAAGATGTTAATAATAGCTAGTAGTTCTTTATTATAAATCTTATAATTATATTCTGCTAGTATATTCTTTCTTAAGATATAAGTAACTAATTTTAATATATTATTATTATTATATTATAATATAGTGGCTTCTATTACTTAGTTTAAAGTATCTATCTTAACTACTATCTTCTTATTAGGATTAAATTATATGAGAATTAGGGCTATAGTAAATATTCTCTTTAATAATTTAAAAACTATAGCTTATTCCTTTCTCTATATAAAGGGGGCTTCTTTATATATTAATACTATTAGTGGCTATACTATATCTAAGAAGTTTTATATAAATTACTAGTAGAAGTTTATAAAGCTTAGGAATAACTATATATTATAAGTAGAGGTAGGAGCTTACTATTCTAATATAGTTTTTATTTTATTAAGGTCTATCTATATATCTTTACTAGCTTCTATTATAAATCTAAGGTACTTTATACTCTTAATCTTAAACTTATACTTATTAATATCTAATTATAAGCTTATGTTCTTCAGGTGCTCTAGTATTTAATAGATATATTATTAATACTTTACTAGTAATCTATTAGTAAAGATTAGTATATTATTAATATATATAGAGGTGAATTTATCTAAGAAGTCCTAGAGTATTTAATTAATATACTATTAAAAGGTGCTTAGTATATTTACTAGTCTAAAGGGTATAATTAGTTATTTAAATAAGCTAAACTATATATAAAAGGCTATTAGCTATTCATCTCTAAAAGTAATCTAGATCTTATAGAAGGTAGTAATTATATCTAACTTAGTAAATTACTTTACCTTTAAGATGTGCTCCAAGGTCTTATTAATTAGAGGGAGTAGATAGTGATCTTTCTTTATAATTATATTTAGAATATAGTAATTAATATAGAATTATAATCTATTATCTAGTTTATAGATAAATAGTATTAGTGCTATAGCAGCTGAGCTACTAATATAGATAAGGCCCTTCTCTAATAGTTTTATTAATATCTTCTATAATACTAGAAGCTCCCTTTATAATATGCTATATAGTAGTCCCTAAGGCAGTTCTATTACTTTTCCTTTTTTATTCTTAACTAGTTTAATATAGTGATCTATACCTAGGTAGTATAGTAGTAGTTTATTAGCCTTTTTTTAGTTAAATACTTCTAGGAACTTATAGTAATGCATTAGCAGCTTTATAGTGGGATTAGAATATTTTTTTATCTATAAGATCTTCTTAATATCCTTAATACTAGTAGTAAAGATCTATATTATCTTATCTCTCTTCTACTACTAATTATAAACTATAAATCCTTAGATATTAATCTACTTTACTACTAGCTTTAGTTTATTCTTAATACTTTTAATAGTTAATCTATTAATAAATTTTAGTTAAGGCTCTTCTACTTCTATAGTTACCTTCTAGTATACTATCTATAAGGTCCTTAAAATTAGGTTAGTCCTATCACCTAGCTTAGGCACTAGATATATATAAACTATATATTAATAGTTCTCTCTAATATTTAGAGAGAAGTATATAATTGCTAAGATAACACTATCTATTATATTAGTATAGTTCTCTAAGATTATTAGCTTAATCTTAATCTGCTCTAGTTATAGCTTCTAGATAAAATATTTAGTTATAACTATATAAGATATATATTTAGTATTAAGAAGAATTTTATAATTATATTCTTTATTAATAATTCTAAATATAATAAATTCTAGGGTATTAAATCTAATAGCCTAGTAAAACTTTCTATAATTAGTAAGTATATCTTCCTTAGGATATAATTAATGCTAGCTTTCTAGTTATATTAATTATTTAACTAGCCCTTATAAGAGTCTCTTTATAGAAGTAACTAGTTTTCTAATTTACTATCTTTCTCTATAATAGGTTCTCTAGTATTAATATTATCTAGTTTAGATCTAGCTATCTAAGAGATATATAGCTGCTTTATAGTAGTATAATCTAATAGTAGGATAATACTAAGATATAGATATACTTTAATTATATAGCTTATAGCTCTATAATATAAATATCTACCTTTAGTATAGTAGTATATTAGTTTAGCTTTATTAATCTACTTAGTATAGTAGTATTAATAGGCTAAGATTATAGCTATTAATTCCTAATCTATAGAGTTAGTTATATTAAGGGCTAATACTACTAAGGGTGCTAGAGATGATATATAATTAGTATAGCTATAATTTATAGAGGTTATATTCCTTCTCTATTACTTAGCTTAGGTTACTTCTTATATATAGAGAGCTTTAACTTAATCTATAATTATCTATAACTACTAGCAGTACTTTTTAAAGCTTAATTCTTTAATTATATTAACTAATTATATCTTTATCTTAGTACTTAGGGTTCTATTAATAAAGGTCTGCTTTATATTATTTATCTAGCTATAGTCTTCTACTTTTATTAGTAGCTAGTTAAAGTCTATAAATATATTACTAAAGGGATAATTATCCTATTATAAATAATAAAGTTTCTTTATAGTCTTCTCTATATAGTTCCTATCTTAAAATATAATATTAAGCTAATTAATTATATAATCTAAGTCCTTAGCTATTATAGAGTAGTTCTTAATATACTAATCTATCTAAGGGCTTATTATAGTAGCTATTTAATCTTTAAGTCTAGTAAATATATACTATATATAGTTATAGTAGCTGTTAAATAATAGGAGGTCTATCTTAAGCTTTATAATTAAATTAGTATAAAAGATATTATATATAATCTTATTAACACTATTATATTGCTTAGGGTTTAGTAAGATTAGTTTAGATTATCTTATTAGATCTTTTATAGAAATAAAAGCTGCTTAAGGGGCTAGTGCTATTTATATAGGAGCTATAGAAGTAATAGTAATTTAAGGAGTAGTAGCTACTTATTAAACCTTAAGTAGGGTTATTTAATTAAATATCTCTTATAGCTACTAGGCTATCTGGGCTATAGAGTTTATTTATACTTTATTTTATTATAGTGGTTATTCTTTGCTAGATCTTCTAGGAGATATTAATATCTCTAATAGTATATTATTATAGTTTATACTATCTATACTATCTATATTATCTAATTTAGCTATCTTAGCTAATTAGTTGTCTTATTTAGTTCTATTTATCTAGTTCTATAGATATAGTTATCTTTTACTAATTCTATTTAGCTATCTAGCTCAGTGTGCTACTTATTAGTTTATTAGATTTATTTATTTATTTACTTCTTCTTATTAGATTTATTTATTTATTTTAGTAAGTAATTTCTAATATCATAGACTAGAAGCCTTAAAATCTATAACCTAGATTTAGATAGTAAGAAATTACTAAGAAGTCTAACTAGATTATAGCAGTTAAATATAATAAGGAGTATATAAATAGTAACTAAGATTATATAATAACTACTACCCTAGCTAGGGCTTCATGATTTCAGCCAGGGCTAAAGGAAGATTGTGAGTGCTTAGTAAGCTCAAGCACTCAGCAGGCCCTGCCCACTACAATTCCTATTTATAATAGTAAGTTTAGTAAGGATACTATAATAAAATAGCTTAAGTGTATTAAAGATTACTTCTATAATAAGAAAATACTTACTTAGAAGAAGGCTACTAATTTTAAAAAAGTTATAGTAATTAAATATTATCTTATAGACTAAGCTAAAGAGTATTAGAATACTTATAAATAAAAAATTAAATATAATTTAATAGTAGTGATTACTACCTTAGATACTTTTAAGAAGTAGATCTAAGATAACTTTAAAGAAATTAAAAGTAAATATAAATAATAGTAGGAGTATAAGGATTATATATAAGATAAATATATAGTATAATCTTATACTACTACTCTTATAAAGGCTATATAATATATTAAGCCTAGAATTTCTGATTATATATTAATTTAGAAGTTTATTATTAACTTAAGGCTAAACTTATAGACTTACTAGGCAGAAGATTATAAGAAACTAATAACCTTTAAGAAAGTTATTTATAGATTTACTAAGTATAAAATAGAAGTTGCCATGCAATCTTATATATATTCTTAAGCTTTTAGTGAAACTAATAATTACTATATAGATCTAATAGATATTAATTTAAATACTATTATTACATCTCCTAACTAACCTAAGAAAGGAATGCATGAATAGAAGATATAGTATTAAGTAAATAAAGCCTACTTTATCTATAGATAGAAAGGCTACAGCGCGCAAACCTATATTAGTTTAGATAAACTAAAATTAGATTCTAAAAAGAAATTAGGAAAAGTGAATAACTACTAGATGTAGAAGTATTAGTTAGTTAGATATTAAAGACTTCTAATATTAAGGAATATAATATTCTAGATAATCTTAAACCTCTAAAGAATTATAATAATCCTAGGAATAATAGTAATAAGAAGAATTACCTATCTTAGAAGATAATACTTAATATAATAATAGCTAGTGCAGATAATCCTAAGTATATTATCATGGGCTAGAAGCCTTGAAATCTATAACCTAGATTTAGATAGTAAGAAATCACTAAGGAATCTAACTAGATTGCAGTGGTTAAATATAATAAGGAGTGTATAAATAGTAACTAAGATTATATAATTACTACTACCCTAGCTGGGGCTTTATAATTTCAGCTAGGGCTGAAGGAAGATTATAAATACTTAGTAAGCTTAAGTACTTAGTAGGCCCTGCCCACTATACTACCCCCCCCTCTTTTCTAAATTAGGTATCTCTAGCTAGCACCAAAATTATTACCCTTTAATAGGCTTAGCTAGTGCTGAAATTACTATTCCCTAGCTAGCCTAGCTAGAGCTAAAAATAGTAAGTCTATTTTTCTATATCTCCAGCACTACTATATTAATAAGATTAGTAGCTAGCTCCTATATAGGGTATTTATAGCCTATCTATTTAACTAAGTACTTTATGTAGTAGCTTTATCTAATATATTTCTTATACTTATCTATAATCTCTTTAATAATATACTTAGCCTTATTATTAACTAATATTAGTAGCAGCTGATAATTATTATTTATCTAGCTTAGGAATAGATTATTAGAAGTAGGATAAAGCAGGCTAATATAGAATATATTATATATACCTAGTAGTATATCTAACTAGTAGGCATGTAATCTAATAGCTTTAAATACTATAAACTTTATATACTATATATTAAGCTTCTAACTTAGATAATCTATCTAGATATTCTATAAGTCTAGCTATACTTTTAAGTTAATAATATATTATAGGCTTACTAAGTAAATATAATTTAAATACTCCTCTTACTATTATTAAGCTATTGCTAGTTTTAACTAGGCTATCTCTATAGCTTCTCTTATCTTTATAATAATAGTATTAGCCTTCTCTCTTATAGAGTAAGCTATAGCAGTAGTAGTAGCCTTCTAATCTAGCTTTTTAACTTCTAATAGTTTAATATTATATCTATAATTTAAGAAGAATAGGCTGACTCCTATACTTATAGTATCTTAACTATTAATTATAAGCTATATTATTAGCAGTAGTAATCTCTAATTAGACTATATATAATTATAGAAGTTCTATAGATAAGCTTCTAATATAGTATTTATATATTTAATCTATCTATTAGTTTATAGATGGAAAGTAGTTAATAACTGTTACTAGATATATAGCCACTTATAGAAATACTCCTAGAACTTACTAATAAACTATAGGCTATAATCCAATATAATTATACTAGGAATACTATAGTATCTAATAAACTAGTCTATTATAAGCTAGGCTGGCCGTTGGGATGGGAAGGGAAACCCATGGGAATTCCCACAGGGGGATTCCCTCCTATTTTACTCTTAGTCATGGGAAACCCATCCCAATCCCTTAAGAAAATGGGAAACCTAAATAATATAGGAGCCCCATATTAATTTCCCATCCTATTTTAGGATGGGACACGGGATTTCCCATCCTATCCCTAAAAAATAGGAAATCCTATAGGAAATCCCAAAATTTCTTAAACCTTAATTTATAGGGTAAAAAGTGGGGCAAAATAGGTAGTATACACCTAATAATAGGCTATATTACCTATTTTGCCCTACTTTTACCCTATAAATTAAGGTTTAGGATTTCCCATGGGATTTCCCTTCCTATCTAATATTACCTTATGGGAATCCCATCCCTAATCCTTTGAAAAAATAGGAAACCCAAATAATATGGGAGTCCCATATTAATTTCCCATCCCATTTTAGAAGGGGAAATGGGATTTCCCTTCCCATTTTAGACCCCTACAGGATTTCCCTTCCCGCAAATTTCTCAATGGGAAGGGATTTCCCATGGGATTTCCCTTCCCTACGGCCAGCCTATTATAAGCTATACTACTATCTTAGAGTCTATATACTTATATAGTATTAAGATCACACCTTTTCTAAGTCTATTACTAATAACTATAATATCCTTGCACCTATTAGAGGTAGAAAGTTTTATAATAAAGTTAATAGTAATCTTATATTATTTGTAATCTAGAATTAATAATAGCTTTAAAAATCCCTAATACTACTTATACTATACACAGTTAGCACTGTACTTATTATAGTTCTATATAAATTATTAGATATCTATAAACAGTTCTAGCTAGTAGAAGTTCTAGGTAATTATTATATATAGTATATTCTTTCTAGGGTGGCTAGTTAATATAGAGTTATAGGTTTCTTATAAGATTCTTATTTATAATAGTTTAGAATTAGAGACCTATTTATATCCTTAGTATAATAGATAACTATCTAGCAATAGTGAATATTCAGTGATTAACACCTATATATATAATTTAGTAGGGAACTTAGTGGCTCCCTCTCTAAGTACTTACTATATTTCTTCTAGGGTGATATTATTATGCTTAGCCATTCTCTACTAATCTTCTAGTAGTAAAGGTGTCATTACTATAGATATTATATATAAAATTATATAACTAGATTAATTATAATATTAATTACTATATTTATTCAGTAGGCCCTCACCTAACTTAGATACTAACTTATAAGTATAGGACACCTATATATATATATAGCTGGTAATAATCTTTAAAGGCACTAGATAGTAATTATAGATTTTAAGCTAGTTATCTTCTACATCCTTTAGTATATCTTACTCTCTATAAGATAGTATATCTAGATATATACCTAGCTTTCTAGGCTAATAGTATATCTTATAGTTAAACCTACTTAATATATATAACTAATATATCTACTATTTATTAAGCCTGTGGACTGTTTTAAAGTATTTAAGATTATAATAATCTATAATAAGCTTAAATTATAGTAAGCTAATTAATTCTAATTCCTATTCCTTAAGTATATTAATAATAGCCAGTAGCTCCTTATTATAGATCTTATAATTATATTCTACTAGTATATTCTTTCTTAAGATATAGATAACTAGCCTTAATATACTATTATTATTATACTAGGATATAGTAGCTCCTATTACTTAGTTTAAAGTATCTATCTCTACTATTATCTTCCTATTAGAGTTAAACTATATAAGAATTAGAGCTATAGTAAATATCTTCTTTAACTTCTTAAAGGCTACTTTCTACTTATCTTCTTATATAAAGAGGGCTCTCTTATATATTAGTGCTATTAGTAGTTATACTATATCTAAGAAGTTCTATATAAATTATTAGTAGAAGTTTATAAAACTAAGAAATAACTATATACTATATATAGAGATAGGGGCCTGCTATTCTAGTATAGCCTTTATCTTATTAAGGTCTATTCACACACCCTTCTTAGCTTCTATAATAAATCCTAGATATTTTATACTCTTTACTTTAAACTTATACTTATTAATGTCTAGCTATAACCTTATATTCTTTAGATATTCTAGTACCTAATAGACATGCTATTAGTATTGCATTAATAACCTATTAGTAAAAATTAGTATATTATTAATATATATAGAGATAAATTTATCTAAGAAGTTCTAAAGGGTCTAGTTAATATACTACTAGAAGGTACTTAGTATATTAGCTATTCTAAAAAGGGTAACTAGCTATTTAAATAGGCTAAACTATATATAGAAAGCTATTAGCCATTTATCTCCTAGAGTAATATAAATCTTATAGAAGGTAGTAATTATATCTAGCTTAATAAACTACTTTACTTTTAAGATATATTCTAAGATCTTATTAATTAGGGGTAGTAGGTAATAGTCCTTCTTTATAATTAT
>JAKLNT010000215.1:0-12900 GCA_022814375.1 Aspergillus quadricinctus
AATAAACTAAGTAATTATTATACTCTTATTAGGCTTATTAATATATTTATATAATAGTATTTCTAGATTATACTAAGTATAAAGTATAAAAAGAAAATTAGTATTTTTCTTCTTATATTATTTAGCTAAGGAGACTATAGAAGCTATATAAAAGGATAATAATTATTTAATAATAATATTTATAATAATATAAATAATATTATTAAGCTGCTATTAGGCTTAGCTTAGAGATAATCTAAACTATTTTTTAAGAATTAAGTACTAGTCTTTAATATTTTTTATATAAATTAATCTATATTATATAATATTATTTAATTTAGAGTTTTACTAATAAACTACTTTACTATAGAAATATATATTAAGGTTCTAGCTAATCTTTATTATTAATTTAGATTATTTAGTTATCTATAGTTAATTAGTAAATACTATTATTAATTAGTAAAAGATTTTATTATCTTTTTTATATATCTCTTTATCTCCCTAAGAGAAAGATATATTAGAATAAAAGAATTTTATATTAGTAGTATACTAATTACTAGTATATTTTTATTCTATTATTATATTAATATTTTAAGAGTTTCTTATAGTACTGCTATAGTATTATTAGAGAAAGTTATTATTATTATTATTATTATTAGAACTATTAGGATTATAATCTTTATTATAATCTCTTTATTTTATTCTACTTCTAGATTAATTTCTATAAATATTTTTTAGCTAATAATGGCTATAAGTATTATTTAATTAATATTAGTTATTTATAGTATTATTAGTTTTTCTAGTAGTTCTATTAGTATTCTAATTAATATTTTATATATTATTTTATTAGATTATAAATTATATATTAATTAATACTTAGATTAATATAGCTATAGCATTCTAAATTATTATATTTAATTAATTTTATTAGGCTTTAATAAATATTAAGTTCTAATTATTATTTAATAAATCTATATTTAGGCCTTACCTTATTATTATTATAGTAGTTAGAGATTCTACTATTAATAAATCTTTAGAAAATAAATTTATAGCTATACTTTATAGGAATTTAAATAATCTTAATAATAATAATAAATTAAGAATAGATAGAGATATATCTTCTAGCTTTTTAGATAATAATAATTTAATATTTAATCTATAACTTTTAAAAGATAATAATCTATCTTATAATTCTAGTTAGCTAATCTATTTCTTAAAGTTTAAAAATACTAGGGATTTAGCTTCAGCCTAGTTTATTTTTAGGGTTTTAAATAATATTATTTTCTTTAGAAATGCTAGTTTTTTTAGTATTAATAGTATAAAATTTTTTAGCCTCTCTAAAGGATTTTTAATTACTTAATTATTACTTTTTAGATAATTTATATAGAAAATAAGAAATTATTAATTATCTTAAAAAAAGTTTAAATACTTTAGAAATTATTTTATAGCTACTTCTAGTATTACTTAAGTATATATCTAGTTATTAAGGAATTTAGTACTTTTAGGATTTTCTTAATATTATAGTAGAAATATAATCTAAACTATAATATCTAGATTAAAATCCTTTATATATCTATATCCTATCTCTTTAAAAGACTAGAGTTAAGTAGTAATAGTAATTAGCTATTTATTAATCTTTTCTATTATTAAATAAATAATAGTACTTTAATATAATAATAATAGCTTAATATTTAATCTAATAATATAATAACTTAATAATTATTAATAATTTAGAAATGCTAGAGCAGAAATAATAAAATATAAGATAAAATTTAAAACTTTTAATACTATAAATAAATATAGATAACTAAAGATAAAAAGTAGTTAAAAAATAAAGTAGTATTTAAATAGAATTATTTAAAAGAATATTAAAAAACTATAGAATAGATAAGATTTAATAAAGTTTAATAAAGTAAGATATTTAAAAGTTAGAAATTAGATATTTAAGAAAATAGTTAAGGTTATTAAATAGTAATAGCTAGA
Source organism: Aspergillus quadricinctus (assembly GCA_022814375.1). Taxonomy (NCBI): domain Eukaryota; kingdom Fungi; phylum Ascomycota; class Eurotiomycetes; order Eurotiales; family Aspergillaceae; genus Aspergillus; species Aspergillus quadricinctus. Next base: position 1,963 of record JAKLNT010000215.1, read on the forward strand.
TTCTTAAGCTATATAACTAACTCCCTTATTAGATAAATAGTAGGAGATAGTAGAATAGGCTTTAGTAGAATTTTATTTATAAAAGAAAATTAATAAATATAAGAGAACTACTGCAGTATTATTTATTATTAAATAATTAAATTAATATAATTTTAATAATAATTAGTTAATTAGTTTTCTAAATTAAAATATCCTAGTTAACTAAGATATACTATTATTTAGTATAGTTATATATAGCTAATACTATATAATAAAGAAGATAATAGTTAATTCCTTCTATCTAAGCTAAAGCTAAGCTATAATATAAAGTGTAAATATTATATAACACACTAGGCAAGCACTACAAGACTGTGGGCATATAACAGGCTTTATCTTATTATTATTATAATAGTTAGAGATTCTATTATTAGTAGATCTTTAGAAGATAAACTTATAGCTATACTTTATAGGAATTTAAATAATTTTAGTAATAATAGTAAATTAAGAATAAATAGAGATATATCTTCTAGTTTTTTAGATAATAATAATTTAATATTTAATCTATAACCTTTAAAAGATAATAGCCTATCTTATAATCCTAGTTAGTTAATCTATTCCTTAAAATCTAAAGATACTAAGAATTTAGCTTTAGTCTAGTTTACTTTAGTCTAGTTTACCTTTAAGGTTTTAAATAATATTATTTTCTTCTAAAATACTAATCTTTTTAATATTAGTAGTATAAAATTATTTAGCCTCCCTAAAGAATTTTTAATCACTTAATTATTATTTTTTAGATAATTTATATAGAAAGTAAGAAATTACTAATTATCTTAGAAAAAGTCTAAATACTTTAGAAATTACTTTATAACTATTTCTAGAGTTATTTATATATATATCTAATTATTAGAGAATTCAGTACTTTTAGGATTTTCTTAATATTATAGTAGAAATATAATTAAACTATAATATCTAGATTAAAATCCTTTATATATCTATATCCTATCTCTTTAAAAGACTAGAGTTAAATAATAGTAGTAATTAGCTATTTATTAATCTTTTTTATTATTAGATAAATAATAGTATTTTAACTTAAAGATAATAACTTAATATTTAATATAATTTAATAACTTAATAACTTAGGTACTGAAAAGCTAAGAGTAGAAATAATAGAATATAAAATAAAATTTAATAAATAAATAAACTTTTAATAACTATAATAAGCTATAGATAGACATAGTAAACTAAAAGTAAAAGAAATTAGATTAAAAGTAAATAATACTTAGATAATTTTAATAAAAAGAATTTAAAAGATAGTTAATTTAATAAGTATTAATAATAGTTAATAGAATTTTAATAAAGAAAGATATTTAAGGATATTTAAAAGATAGATTAAGATTATTAATTTAATAATATAACTAGATATTTAAACTATAATATAACTAACTTCCTTATTAAAGAAGTAGTAAGAAGTAGTAGAGTAGATTTTATAGAATTTTATTTATAAAGATAAATTAAAAATTAATATATATAGATAAAACTGCTATAAAGTTATTTATTATTAATAATTAGATTAATAATAAAATTTAATAATAATTAATTAATTAGTAATTCCTAAATTAAGAAGTCCTAGATAACTAAGGATATACTACTATTTAATATAGTTATATCTATAGCAATACTAATAGTAGAGAAGATGATTATATTTCTCTAAGTATTCTAGCTTATACTAAGTAACCTAGAGTGCAAGCATCATATAATATAATGCACTAGGCAAGTGTTAATAGACATATAACAGAACTTCTATTTACTATTTTATCTAAGCTATATTATATAGATCTAATACTACTATATATTTAAAAGAAGATAGTTATACTATCTTATTCTACTATCTAAATATTAATAAAATAGATAAAAGGTCTTTTTAATAATTATAACTATATTTTTAAATTATTATAGTATAAGTAGATAGCTCTATTCTCTTATATATAGAATATAAATTTTAGCTATATAATTACTATTAATTAGATAGACTAGCTAATTATATTTAATTATTATAAATAATTTAGTCTCTTATTAAAATTTAAAGCTATAAATATTTACTATATTAATACTTTATATATCTATAATCTAGTAGTTATACTATCTAAAGATTTTATTAAAGTATTATAAGTAATAGTAAATAACTTTATAATAATAAAATTTAATAATAATATTTAAATTTATAATTTACTAAAGATAGTTACTAAGCTTAAAAAAGTAGTTATAGTCTATCTATTAGTATAAATAAATATTAATATAATTAGAGTATCTAAAGAGAGATAGATATAGATTTATTTTAAAAATAGTTAGAAATAGTAAGTTAAAAAATCTATAAAAATCTATAATATTAGTTCTAAATACTAATAAATAATAAATAAGATATTTAATAGCCTATATAAGCTTAGATAAATAAGTTTTTTAATAAATATTACTTTATATTGGCGGAAGGCAAATTAGGCTCTGGTGTTACATGGCCGGAGCCTTATGCCCTATCTAAAGATTCACTTACTAGGCATCTCTCACCACCTAGTCTTATATATATATAACTAAGGCCTTAGATAGTTTCTAGCTAATAGTCTTATAATATTAAATATACTAAATATATACCTTCTAACCTCTATTCCCCTTAGGTAACTGGCATAACCTTGTAATAGGTTATAAGCCTAGATTATTCTATTATCCCCTAAAACTGCTAGCTACCTTACCTAATATAGTATTAATTAATATTAATAAGCTTAAGGCTAAGAGTAATAAAAAGGTAATCTAATAATACTAAAAGATTTATAATAATACTACCTAAGTAACTATAAATAGGCAAACCTCTAGTAGTAAATAGACTAAGAACCTTACTATACTTAGTACTAAAATCTTTACTTAAGGAATTATTACTAAAGTAAACTAATTAATATCTAAAGATAATTAGAAAATTAATCCTAGGGCAGCTTAAGTATCTACCTTAATAACTACTTATAATAACTTAAACCCTCTAAATTAAATAAATCTAGCACTGCCTCTATAGTCTCTATCTATTTAACTAGACTAAGATTAGTATCCTATAACTTACCCTTCTTTACTAGATCCCCTACTACTAAATAATACTAATACTAAGATAACTAACCTATATAACTACAACCTAGAATATTATACTATAGGGAAAGATCTTGGCCTTATTAATAAGGTCCCTATCTTTAAAGATTTATAAAACTATAACTAATAGCACTAAGCTGTACGCCTAGCCTTTATATCTCTAGAGGTCTAGCCTCTAATTACTAAAGATAAGTAACTACTACTAGCACCAGGCCTTAAAATATATAATTAAGCTACTATCTAAAGCCTTATCACTATTAGGATCTCCACTAAATATTTTAAATCTTATAAAAACTAAAAGATCCTTAACTCCTAGATTATAGCCTATCTTATCTCCACTATTAGCTATGACCTTTAAGTTAATATTAATAAAGACTAGGGATATATAGAGGTCTATAACTATCTAAAGAGCTAAAAGGCTAAGAATAACTCTATACTTACTAAGACCCTTTAAGAGCTTATTAGATTATAATACTCTAACTTTAAGGGTGTATAAGAGTATACTAATAAATTTACTAAGCTTTAGAGGCATATAATAATATTTAATAAAGCTGCTAAGCTACCCTAATAGGCTATTAATATCCTATTTATTAATAGCCTTAGTAATGATTTCTAACAGTTCTAAATACTTATTAAATAAGATAAATTATTTAGTAAACTAAAAAACCCCATGAATTAGATAGCCTTAATTAAAAAGGTGGTTAATTATAAAGGCTCTATAAGAAAGAATAATATATAAGGCTTCTAGATTATAGCACTAAACACTACTACTAAACTTTCCTTCTCTAATAGTAAGATTAACTAGATTAGGGCCCTCCTCTCATAGGGGAATATAACCCTAAAAGGGCGCCCCTACTATAATTACTACTAAATTCCTAGTCACTAGCCTGACAGCTACTGGGTTAAGTAAGATAAGAGTAAAGAAGAAATCTACTCCCTAAAAAGGAAGAGGAATAAAAAGAAGAAAGGGAATCTTACATCCTAGATCTAGAAACTTAGGGCTAACTTAGCCACTATAAACGCGGACTATAATACTAAAGGATTAGACTTTAAATATAAATTTATAATCTAAGTTACAGCACTCTTACTTAATAATAAGAATCTAGATAAACTGCATGGATAGTGCCTAGACTTAGAGGCATTAAGATTAATATCTTATAATAAGATCTGCTTCTCTAAGATCTATTCTAGTAAGGTTAAATATATCTTTACTGCTAGGGGAGAAGCAGTCCTAGTAGAAGGAGAGAGCCCTATCATAATCTACACCATCACTAATAGCCATCTTTAAAGAATCTATATCTAGAATACCCTCTATGCCCTAAGGCTGACTGAGAACCTGCTTTTAATTAATGCCTTTAATAACTAGGGATATAAGGTTAACTTCTATAATAAATATATCTAAATTACTAAGAATAGTACCCTCTACACCACTAGAACTAAATAACATGGCCTATACTATCTAGATATTAGCTTGCCTATAGATAAGGCATGTACCCTTATTACTAAGGTAACAGGTGCTATACCATGCACCCTAAAGCCTAAGGGACTAGTAACTACCAGCCTCTAACATAGATAGCTAGGCCATCTCAACCATGATACAGTTATCAGGACCTTAGATCTAGTAGATAATATCTATCTCTTAATTTAACAGCTGTGAGTGTGAAAGAACAATGTCATATTCAATGACTAGCTAACTAGCTAAGATACTGAAGCTATTTGTACATGAGAGAGAGGTGAGTATATATGATAACTCATGCTAATCCTAAATAGGCAGTGTAGATGATTAAGTACCCTTTACACCCTCTTTACTCAGAGCTAGAGCATAGAATTATACTTAATAGATTTCCTAAATAGAAAGGTAAGATAGATTAAGTAGTAGATAGGTCTAATATCCTAAGTTATTTAATAAATTAGATAAAAGTAGGCTTTGCTAATAGCTTAATAAGACTATTAGCTATCTATTTACCTATAGATATATAAATAAATTCTAATTTCTTCTTATCTACTTCTTTATATAGAAAATAATATTATATATTAATATGCTTTATCTATTAATAAAACTTAGTATTAATATTTAGTAACTTTACCCCTATATTATTAATATAAATTATAATTAGAAGGTTATAGCTAACACTATTAAAAATAGCTAGTTTAGATAAGATAAGATATAGCTAGATCACTTCCTAGGCTACTAATACTATTATAATATATTTAGATTCTATAGAGGATAGTGAGACACTAGTCTAGTACTTACTTGTCTAAGATATAGGTGATTAGCTAAAGAGAAATAGATAGCTAGAAATATTAATATATTTAATAGTATAGAGACCTACCCAGTTAGTATCTATATATCTATTAAGGGCCCCTAGTATTAAAGGATATAAAAGTAAGAGTACTAATATCCCTTATAGATAGTAAAAGATCTACTTAATAGTAATAAAATATTCTAGGCCTAGGTTCCTTACATAGTGAGTAAGCTTTAATATAGAGTAGATGATATCTAGCTAGGTCCCTAGTATAAGCTATATAAATAAATTAATTATCTCTTAAAATAGTAGAATATCTTCCTTTAAGGCCTCTTCTATATAATTAGGGAGCATTTCTTTATTATTATAGGATATGAGATAAGGAAGATAGTTAAATATACTAAAGTATTTAAGTATTTTATAGATATAGATAGTTTAATTAAAATAAATTTCCTCCTTCTTATATAGTATATTAATGCCTAGATAATTAGAAACCTTACTATTATTAGTATATTTAAAGGACTTTTCTAGCTATGCTAGAAAGTTATTAATAAGTTTAGAATCTTTTAAGAGAATTAGTATATTATTAATATAGATAAGAATTATAATACTATTCTTAATAAATATTAAATAATTAGTATATATTTATTTATAGCCTAGAGAGACTAAAAAGTTATATAATAGGGTATACTACTTTTAGAGTAACTATTTAAGGCTATATAAAGTCTTTATAAATAAGGCACACTTACCTACTTATTATAGGCTATTAGGAAGATTAATATAAATAGATTCTTTGAGATAGGCATATAAGAATATAATAATAATATTAATATAGTATAGTAACTAGCTATCTTAAGTAGTAAGAGTAATAAAAAGCTTAAAGCTTATTAGCTTTATAACTATAGTATAGACTTTATAAAAATCTACTCTCTTTTACTATTAGAAATCTTAGATAATAAGATAGGCTTTAAGAAAGCCATCCCTCTTAATTTTAAATATCTATTTAAGAGGTAGAAGTCTTATCTCTTTCTAGTAATCTATTATCTTAAAGGTGCTATTATAGATAAGCTTCTAGACTTCTTTATAGATTACTTCCCTCTAATTAGAAGCCCTCTTATAGAAGATGGTATTATTATATATTTAAAGAAGGTAATTATTATATATTAAATTAATTAAGATATTAGGATTAGAGGTTGCTAATTTAAGAGTATAAGTATATAGATTTACCTTAGTTTAGTAGACTAGATTAGGAATATTCTTAAGAATTATCTATAGAATATATATATCTGCAGTTTAAACTAACTAGGGTAGAAATAGCTTATTAAAATATATATAAAGACCCTTTATTACTTCTTAAAGCTAATATAATAGTTTCTAAAGCTATATTAAATAATATAGTAGTGGATTCTTAACAGTCTAAGTATTAGATATAGGAGCTATTCCTAGTAGATCTATAGGAGGGTTCTTATTAGCTAGAATATATAATTCTAGGTTATTATTAGCTAAATTAGTAGTGGCAGGAGTATTAGAAGTATTAGAAAGGCTATTTCTAATAAAAGAAGAAAGTAGAATCTTAGGGAGAATATCTATAGATTTATACTTAATTAGCTAGTCTAGTTTGGAAGCAGAAGTAGTAGTAGAATTAGATAGAATAGGGATAGGGATAGATAGAATCTAGGGCAGAGCTAGTATAATAAAGCTATTATTCTATATCTCTAAGAATTTAATAGATATATACTACTACTTTAAGAGATTATTTATCTAATCTATAGCCTGCTAGCAGTATTAATCTTATAGATCTAAATTATATTAAACTTTAGACTTACTAGCTAGCTATAGCTCTTTAATAAAGATAATATTTTAGAAGTATAAGATATACTTAAATATAATATTATAGATCTTATAGTAGCTATTAATATAGTTAATAAAGTAGCCTTTAGCTATATAAAGGTTAAGCTTCTTATACTACTCTTTTAAAATTAGTACCTAATATTTATAGCTAAGCATATACTAGTATAAGATATCTAGCTATATACTATATAGGGCCTTATAGAGGGTTATTCTAATCTTAAAATAAAAGAGTTAGTTTAAAAAGTAATTAATAATAAGTACTAGATATCTCTAGAGATACTTTAGGAGCTAATTCTCTGCTATAATTACTATTATAGGCTTAATAAAATAGTAATTCTTAATTTCAGTAATACTATTTAGCTAGAGAGTATAGAGAGATATTAGATCCTAGATAATACTATAATCTAGAGTATACTTCTATATAGCCTCATACTTACTAATATTATTATTATAAATTCACTTTATATAGTAGGAGAACTATATCTCTAGATAGTTAATAATCTATATAAGTTTATTAAGTACTTTAGTATATAATTTCATTAGAAATATCTAGCAGAACTATATAATATTATCTATAATTATTAGAAAATATATTTTACTACTATAGGCCTAGATACTAAGAGATCTATATATATTAATATAAAGAAACTTACTAGGGCCTAATCTAATACTTTTATCACAGCTATAGGGTAGTTAGTAACCCTTACTAATAATATAGAGCTTATATAGCTAGTATAGCCCCTCTTTCTTAAGGTATAGTCTAGAGATATAATTAGAAAGTATGCATAGTTATCTCTTAGAGAGATATACTATATAGTAATATACTAGTTTAATTAAGATAGGCTAAGGCTCCTTAATAGAAGTAGTATTAATAAAAACTTTAAAGTTAGGGTATAAGATATATATAATATCTATAGAATCTATAAGACTGCTAGCCTATTAAAGATACTTAATAATCTTAATAGATTCTTACCCTATAGTATAAAGAAAGTAATAATCTTATATAATCTTAGTAAATACTCTAGTTAGCCTATAATATAATAATTTAATAATACTATCTACCTTAAATACTATATTTATACCTAGCTTAGTAAGATATTATACTAAAATAAAGTTATATAAGAGAATAGAGGTATACTAAACTTTAAAGAAGATTAGGAAGCTAATTCTCTCTATACTATTAGAAAGTATAAAATCAACTATAATAGTACTATATCTATATGCCTAGAAGACTTACCTAGTAGCTATTTTTACTAATATAATATGCTTATAATAATTAATAAAAGAAAATCTATATAGGGTTATAATATTACTAGTATTAGAATCTAATATCTAGTTATACTATCTATTACAGTAGATAGTAGCTACTTTATTATATTATATCTACTAGTAGGAGAGTTTAATAATATTTATAAATAGTAAATCACTATTAAGTATAATATAATTAGCCTCTTTATTATATTTATTTAGCTAATTACCCTGAGAGGAAGAAGTCTATATTAAAATAATATAAACTATAAATCTACTATATCCTCTACTGTAACCTCTCTAAGTTTCTCTTATAGTAGAATTATTAATAGAGGGATAAGATATAGTATCTTACTTATAATATTTAGATGGTAGATGGCTGCTAAACTTCTTATAATATAGATACTAGATAACTTCTATATCCTTATTATTATCACGGGCTAGAAGCCTTGAAATCTATAACCTAGATTTAGACAGTAAGAAATCACTAAGGAGTCTAACTAGATTACAGCAGTCAAATATAATAAGGAGTATATAAATAGTAACTAAGATTATATAATAACTACTACCCTAGCTAGGGCTTTATAATTTTAGTTAGGGCTAAAGGAAGATTATAAGTGCTTAGTAAGCTTAAGCACTTAGCAGGCCTTACCCACTATACTACCCCCTCTTTTTCTAAATTAGGTGTCTCTAACCAGCACTAAAATCATTACCCCCCCTAATAAACTTAGCTAAAGCTAAAATCACTACTCCCTAATTAGCCTGGCCAGGGCTAAAAATAGTAAGTCTATTCTTCTACACCTCCAGCACTGCTATATTAGTAAGATTAATAGCTGGCTCTTATATAAGGTATTTATAGCTTATTTATTTAACTAAGTACTTTATATAGCAGCCTTATCTAATATATTTCTTATACTTATCTATAATCTCTTTAATAATATACTTAGCTTTACTATTAACTAATACTAGTAGTAGCTAGTAATTATTATTTAACTAGCTTAGAAATAGATTATTAGAAGTAGGGCATAGTAAGCTAATATAAAATATATTATATATACTTAGTAGCATGTCTAGTTAATAGATATATAATCTAATAGCTTTAAGAATTATAAACTTTATATATTATATATTAAGCTTTTAGCTTAGATAATCTATCTAGATATTCTATAAGTCAAGCCATATCTTTAAATTAATAGTATATTATAGACTTACTAAATAGATTTAATTTAAATACTTCTTCTATTATTACTAAGCTATAGTAAGCTTAGATTAGGCTATTTTAGTAGCCTCCTTTATCTTTATAATAATTATATTAACTTTATTCTTTACTAAGTAAGCTATAGTAGTAGTAATAGCCTCTTAATCTAATACTTTAAGCTTAAGTAGTTTAATATTATATCTATAGTCTAAGAAGAATAGGCTAACTCTAGTACTTATAGTATCTTAGCTATTAATTATAAGCTACACTATTAGTAGTAGTGACTTCTAATTAGTCTATATATAATTATAGAAGTTCTATAGATAGGCTTCTAATATAGCATTTATATATTTAATCTACTTATTAATCTATGGATGGAAAGTAGTTAATAACTATTACTAGATATATAGCTACTTATAAAAGTACTTCTAGAACTTACTAATAAACTATAGGCTATAGTTTAATATAATTATACTAGAAATGCTATAGTATCTAATAAACTAATCTATTATAAGCTATACTACTGTCTCAGAGTCTATTTATTTATATAGTACTAAGATTACCTCTTTTCTAAGCCTATTACTAATAACTATTATATCCTTATAGCTATTAGAAATAGGAAGTTTTATAATAAAATTAATAGTAATCTTATACTATTTATAATCTGGGATTAGTAATAATTTTAAAAGTCCTTAATAGTATTTATACTACATATAGTTAGTACTATACTTATTATAGTTCTATATAAATTATTAGATATCTATAGATAGCTCTAGCTAGTAGAAGTTTTAGATAATTATTATATATAGTATATTCTTCCTAGAGTAACTAGTTAATATAGAGTTGTGGGTTTCCTATAAGATTCTTATTTATAATAATTTAGAATTAGAGACCTATTTATATCCTTAATATAATAGATGGCTATCTAGTAATAGTGAGTATTTAGTAATTAATATCTATATATATAACTTAGTAGGGAATTTAGTAGCTCCCTCTCTAAGTACTTACTGTATTTCTTTTAGGATAATATTATTATATTTAGCTATTCTCTACTAATCTTCTAGCAGTAAGAGTGTTATTACTATAGGTATTATATATAAAATTATATAGCTAGGTTAATTATAATATTAATTACTATATTCATTTAATGGGCCCTCACCTATCTTAGATACTAACTTATAGATATAGGATACTTGCATATATATATAGCTGATAATAATCTTTAAGGGCACTAGGTAGTAATTATAGGCCTTAAGCTAGTTATCTTCTATATCTTTTAGTATATCTTAT
>JAKLNT010000216.1:0-12684 GCA_022814375.1 Aspergillus quadricinctus
AGATAGTAGATACTACTATTTATATACTAAATTAGCTAATTTCTATTAGCTAGATTAAATCTCTACTATAGTAATAGCAGGAAGTATTTAAACTAGCTAATCTAGTTCTTTTACTTAAATATATATATATATCTAGAGATACCTTATTTATCACTATATATTAATTAAAGATTAAGCTAAGGGCTAGAAGTAGTAACCTTATATAAAAATAGGCTATCTAATTAGCTATAAAGGTAATTATAGCTATATTTATATTATCTAATATCTAGAAATAAATAAGATTTACTATACTTAGGATGCTATATTCTATAAAAAAAAGAATAATTACTTTAGACCTATAGCTAGAGCTAACTTATTAAAACTAAAAAAAATACCTCTAAGTAAGCTAAGAGACCCTATAATCTTTATTAAAGGAGATAAGTATAAATAAAATATAGAGAGAAATCTACTAGCTTTATTAATAGCTTCTAAATATACTACTAGAAGAATTTAAATAATTAATCTAGATATTAAGCTATAGTAATTAATATAGCTATAGATTTAAGGAGTTAATAAGAATATCTAAAATCTTACTAATTTTACTAGTAATCTTAGATAGCTAGGGGAAATACTATTAAATATTAAAATAGACTCTTCTAATCTAATTATATTATTAGTAGATTAATATCTTTAGCTAGTAAATATTATAGAATAACTATACTAGATCTTATTAAGATTAACTAAGGGTAAGAGCCCTATTTACTTAAGCTAAGCTATTATTATAAATAATACTTATTTTAATAATAATTAATTAAATTATAGCTTAGCTCTCTTCACTGCACCTATCCCTTATAAGATTAAGATCTATAATATTAAGATATCTATATAATATAATTAAATAATCTAATTACTATAAGTAGCTTAATAGATAGCTATAATAGAAGATTAGATTAGGAAGCTAACTAAGAAGAAGATCTAAAAGATTATTAAATAATTACTAGATATTATACTACTTCTAGAGAAATAGGTCTATAATCTTAAATTAGATACTAATAACTATATTAGCTAATACTATATAAGATAAATTATTTATAGTAATTTCTAGAAGCTAGACTAAGACTTTAATAATATTTATACTTTAGTAAGTACTAAATTAGCTATTAAACTAGTACTCTTATTTATTATAATCTATAATCTAGAATAAGAGTAGTTTAATATTATTATTATTTATTTATATACTACTCTAGAGAAGTACTAGATCTATATATACTAGCTAATTAGCTTTACTATAGAGGGAGATTAGGTTTATTTACTTTTATAAGCCTTATATAGCCTCTATTAATTAGCACACCTCTAGCATAAGACCTTTAATAAGGTTATAAAGAAGCTAGGCTTTAAACCTTTACTAGAAGATCTCTATATATATATTAAAGATTCTAGGTAGTTTTTACTACTATATATTAATAATAGTATAATAGCTGTGCTAATCTATAATTAACTAAATAAGATTAAATAAGATTTTAAGGAAGATTTTAGCCTTAAAAAACTAGATAAACTAATAAGATTTTTAGGCTATAAGATTACTAGAAACTATACTAAGTAAATAATTATCCTATTATAGAAGCCCTATATAAATAAGATTCTTTATAAAGCAGATATAATAGATTATTAAAAAATAGATTTATTAATAGTCCCTAGCTAGAAGCTAAATAAAGATACTAATATAATTAAACTATTTATTTATTAATAATATATTAGGAAACTTAATTAGCTTAATATTAAGACTAGACCTAATATTATCTTTCTAATTAACTAATTATAGAGTAGATTAACCCTAAATATCACTAACTTAAATATAACTAATAAAATCTACTAATATCTTAAGAAATATCCTAATCTAGTTATTAAACTAGATACTTAATCTAATCAGAAGCTTATTAGTTATATTAATTTATTATACTAAGATTAGAAGAAGAGTAAATTTACTAAAGTATATATCTTCTTTTTTAGTAAAGCCCTAATCTTATAGAGTAGTAAAGCTTAGCTAATTATTACTCTCTTATCTATAATTACTAAATATATAATATTTAATATTATAGATAAGAAAGTAATCTAATTTAAATAATTTATCTCTATACTTAGAATTAAAAATAATTTATCTATTTAGCTCCTAACTAATAGTGCTAATAGGCTTAATATCTTAAAGAAATTAGAATACTAATCTATCACTAAGTAGCTTAATAACTAATATTATTAGATTAAATTAATAGTAGATAAAGGTAAAATTATAATTAAGTAGATTCTATATAAAGAGAATATTACTAATTAGCTAATGAAAATATAAGTAAAGGTGGAATTTAAAGTATTTTAGGTAAAAGTACTTATAACCATCTAGAATATATAAATATTATCTATTTAGAAAGTTAGATAGACCTTAGATGCTATGCTGCACAGTGAGCTGAGGGGGCTATGTTATAAGGTTATCTAACTACTTAGTCAGCCTACTAGCTCACTAGCCCCTTTTCTCCCACACAGCGAGGCTTCCCTAGATAGTGAATCCAACCATCTCTGTGCTACCACTATGTCAGAATAGATTAGATATATTTAGTATAGGCTTAAGATAAGCAACTAATAAGATAGGGTGGATTTTCTATATTAAAGGTAGTTTAATATAGTAGGTAAGTCTTCTAATACACTCTAATATATAGAATAGGCCAGCATTCTATAATTAGAGCTTCTAATTAGTTTACTTAGTTAATAAGATATAGCTATAGTATAGCTAAATATAGACCTAGTTATTAATATAGAATTTAATTAGCTTATAATTCTAATTATAGATTTCCTTTATTTATATAGATATATACTTTATAGCTTCTTTAGTATTAAGCTATACTAAGAAGTCCTATTTTTTAGATTTAATAAATTACTTTAGAAGCTACTATAGTTAGTAAAAATTAATACTAAAAAGTAATTAGTACAGAGTTACTTTTATAGAATTATTTACTAATCTATTAATAGTAGATATAATGTTTAGTAGATTCATTATCTAATAGAATAGATTAGATTATTTAGTAGTAGTATAGGAATAATATATTATAATTTTAATAATCTAAATAATATATTTAGTCTGCCTATTAGTCTATAGATAGAATATAGTTAAATAAAGCTAGTATACTTTTAGTATAGTAAAAAGGCCTTTCTAGAACTTACTTATAAAAATAAAATTATAGTTAAAGATAAAGAAATAAGGCATTCCCTAATTATATCTTTAAAAATACTATAGAAGGCTAGATCTCTATTCTTTAGTAATTAATATTATCTTACTAGAGATAAGGCTAATATACTTACTAAACTTATTAATAATAACTAATAGCTAGTTATACCTATTATTATTAGATAATACTATAATAAAATCTATAATAATAATCTTAAATAGAGTAGATAGAATCTATAGAGGTTAGAGACTTCTATATAATTTATAATAATAGATTTTATTCTGCAAGTAGAGTAGATAATATTTAATATATTATTATAATAAATAATAGCCTTAGTATAATATAAATCTATTAAGTAAGACTAAGTACTTATTAACCCTCTAATAGTTCTATTTATTATAGATTAACTAGAATAGGTCCTTTATAAGGGGATGTGGAATATAGACCTAGGGTTCTTTAATAATCTTATTATTAATTAAATAATATTTTATTATGTAAAGCAATCTATTATTATCTAATTAATAAGATAAAATAGTGGGTAAGTCAGCTATTTAGTTATTATAGAGGATATTAATAATCTAGATAATATATAAATTATTATAGTATCCTTCTATTATATATTTCTTAAATTCCTTAGATAGTTAGATAGATAATGTGGTATATCTATAGTTAGTAAGATAAGTATTAATAGAATTAAGGTTAGGTTTATTATACTTAATATTCTATTTTATTAATAGATAAGATAGTGCATCTATAACTATATTTAATTTATCTAATTAGTGGAATACCTGCAGTCAGAACTACTAGATATATTAGGAAGTATAGATTAGCTATAGATTTAATTATTTAAGTATAATAGTATTTATAGATATCTAAGTAGAGATATTAATAGTAAATATATAGTCTATATAGATAACTATTAATTAATAGGAGGACTTAACTATATAGCAGATCTTCTAAAGAGCCTATATAAAATAAGCCACTTTTAATTTAGTTAGCTAATATTATGATTCAGCACTGGTAAGTATTTAACTAAGGAATAGAATAGATTAAATAACTATATATATAGAGGGAATAGAAAGATCCTTATATTAATTATCATCTTAAATATAATATACTATAACACTAAAGCCATTATATAATATATCTAGATTAGTATATAGACACTTTATAGGGTTAAAGTAGGTATAGAAAAATATAGACTATAACTAGTAAAATATCTTAGCTTTCTAATTGGTAGATATATTAACTACTCTACTAGTAATAAATACCTTATATTTAGATCTCTTTAAAGGACTACCTTTAAATATCTATATCTTATATTCTTATAAAGGTTTAGCAATGTAGGCATACCTATTAATATAATAATAGAACCATCTAGTAAGGGCTAGATAATACTCTAGTTCTTTAAGATTATATAGAAACTCTAGAGTATAGATAGTAGCTAGCTTTTTATTAGGGATAGATAGGCCTAACATATTAATATATTATCCTAGTAGTTAGATACTTAGGAATCTAATAAAAGCCTTAGTCAGTTTTAGTTAAATATAGACATCTTATAGGTATTATAGAATAATCTTAAGATACTTTAAATATTTATTAAACCTTTCAGAGGTAATAATATTATTATTAATATAGGTCTTAATAAATAGGAGGTTCTTTAGAATTTAATCTATTTATTACTAGATATATAGAATAGAATTAATAAATCCTATAATTATAATATTAAATATTTTCTAGCTATAATAACTAACAATAGTAAAATAGTTCTAATATAAATATTTTATAGGCCACTAATAGAAGAACTAATAGATATTAATAACTATAATATATTAATAGCTATAAACTATATTAATAATATCCTCTTATTTTAGAATAGGGTATAGATCTAGTATAACCTCCTTATTAATACCTTATAGATTAATAACTATATATCTCTTTTCCTTAGTCTAGTCATTCTAATTAATAATAGTTTTTTAGATAATAAATATTAGATATACTAAGAGTATATACCTAGTAGCTAGTTTAAGCTTATTAGCCTTGTAGAGAGGGTTAAGTATATAATTAATATATTTATAATCTTTAGGATTAATATAGTAAATATATAGCTTAGAGAGATGGCTCTTTTAGCCCTCCTTTATAGATATTTTTATCTATTCTTCTTTAGGAATACAGACAGTGGATCTATTATTATTCTAGATATTATACTTTATAAGCACTTTAATAAGCTAATTAGCTTTAGAACCCTTACTATAGATAGTGATACTATTTAGTAAGATTATTTAGTTATCTTAGTTAGTTAGGATAATAGATTCAGGCTTAACAGTTAGCTAGTAAGTATATTTAAGTTAGTATTTAATATACTTATAGTATCCAGTAGAAGGATGTATAAATTCTAATAGTTTAATATTAGATCTTAATAATTATACTAGTGGAATGGCCTCCTTACTAACTTAATAGGCTATAACAAAGTTAGCTTTTAAGAGGGTTTCTATATAAGTATAATAAGTAATAATAACTAGAACTACCATCTTATTACAGACTTTAATAAATAAGAACCTATAGTTAACTATATATATATATATATAGTAGCTCTATATAAGTTTAGATTATTAAGTGGATTAAAGATAAAGTCTTAGTTAATTAGTAAGTTAGTCTTTAGATATATAGGCAGCTTACTAACTAAATATACTAGTATAATAGACTATTGCTTTATATATATCATAGTATAAGTAATTTAATATAGTTTAGTTTATATAGTAATTAGAAAGGTTAATTAATTATATAAATTAATTATTATAATACTATATTTAAAATTAAGTATAAAGCCTTCTTTATAGATAATATTAGTTCTAATAAGCAGCTTAGGTTTTAAACTATTAACTAGATAGTAATAGATGGTAATCTTAGTAAATATATTCATAGAATCACTATTATTTATTAGACATAGAAACTATAGTATTAGTATAGCTAATTAATTTAACTAATAATAAGACCTAATGCTAGACACTATAATCCTATCTATAAGGTTAGTAATAGTTACACTAGGTAATCCTTTAATAAACTTAATATTCTTAATAGTAGAAGAATAGCCAGTGTTAAGGCATATTTCATAGTACTTTAGTATACTATTAATCCTAATCTTTATAGCAGTATAATACTAGAAGTAGATTCTAATTAGTCTAGTTAATTTATAAGTAGTAGATTTAATAATATAAATAGCTATTAGATTATCTATAGTAGGAGTAATAGGTACTAGTTTATAAGTCTATAGGTATTCTAAAAGATAGGCATGTAAGCAGTTTTTTAATAAGAATATAGTTCTATAACTATTATAGATTATAATAGGTTTAACATTAACTGCATATATATTATATATATAACTCATCTTTAGATTTATACTTAGGAAAATCCTCTAATTTAAACACTAGATGGCTAAGGAATGCCTAGTAGCCTAGATCCTAATTATTAGGCTAATTATACAGCTTATCTAGTGTAATAGACATATACACTAGATGCTCTAGCTTATTATAGACTAGATATTCAGTAGTTAGTTTAGCATTTATTATATTAGTAATATAGGCTTATTACCTTAGGGGGTTAATATAAGATAGGCCCTAATTCCATAACTGCCTGCTATTCTAATTCTATATAGAATAGTTATAGTTAGCAGTCTTATTTAAAGATTAACTAGATAGTTAATTTCCCTGCAGCTAAGTAGTCATCTATAATAAGTACTAGTATAGCAGGCCTATTAGTCACTAAATATACTAAGGGTACTAGTACTGCTGTATTTACTAGGTGAATAGGGATGCCTATAGTTATAATTAGTATAGATATTACAGAGTAGGTTATAAGTAGTATAGCTAACTATATCTATACTAGGGAGTATATAGTTAGTTACTTCTATTCTAGTTAGTCAGATATTCCTAAGACTAAGAATTACCTTAATTCCTATTCTAGGATTAATAGTTAGGTTTATTATAGCTCCTATTACAGTCTTTTTTATAGTTAGTGGCAATGTCTTTCTATATACTAGTATAGAACTCTAGCTATTTAAGGAATTATATTAAAGTAATTATTAAAGTAGGCTTAGAGATATTATACTATAGATATAGTTTAAGGTAGATCTATATTATAGTAATTTAATTAAATATATCTATAATTTAAGTAGCTTAAGTATGATAGATAACTTTCTAGATAAATATATAGAGTATTTAATTATTTTATATATTATTATATCTATAAGAAAGAGACTGTAGTTTAACTAGAGTATTAATAATATATAATTTAAAATATTTAACTAGCTTAGATAATTATCCCTTAGCTAGAGATAGAGTATAAAGAGAATATTTTTCTAGATTAATAAGCTTAGTTATAAATTAATTTAGAGTAGTATTATAGAGTATTATTTATAAGTTAGCCTTAACTATAGCTTTACTCTTATAGTTAATAAGATTCTTAACTTAATTAGTAAATATATAAACATCCTTATAGAATAAGCTACTATTATATTATTTAATAGATATATTATCTAGTATATTAGGCTAGAAGTAGCTAAGTTCTTCTATTTTCTAATTATATATTATTAGAATAGGTAATAGGATATTATTTAGAGGAGATAGTAGTAGATTAGCTAGTGCTTATTAATTAATAGTATTAATCTATTTATTTACTATATCTTAGAATTATTTAAATCACTAGTCTATAGCAATTCAGTTAGCTTATATTATATTTATAAGATCTTATATAGATAGTTTAGTATCTATAAGAGGTCTCTAAGGATATCTATTATTTAGTTAGTTATTTATATTAGATATCTAATTAGTAGGCTAGTGAATCTATAGATTAGGAAATAGCTATCTAGCTATCCATCCTAGTAAAGTGGATTATAAGTAGATATAATATATAGATTAGACTATAATTAGATTAGCTTATTTAGCAGGGGTCCTTTAAGAAGTTAATATAGCAGGTTTAATAGAAGACCCTAATTAAACTAGAATTATCTAGTTAGAAGATTTAGATTAATAGAATAATATTAATACTAAATAAAAATAGGACTGTGTCTAGCCTAATAGCTATTTAGATTTATCTAGACTAATAGTAGTAAAATTAGTATTAATCTAGTAATAGTACTCTTCAGAATTAAGTAGATCTAAATAATAGGCTAGATATAGAAATTCCTAAATAGCTTTATATAATATAGAATAGTTAATATCCTAATTAGATGGGTATAGATAGAGACTTAATAAAGTAGAAGAAGGTTTAATAGATTAGATATAGCATGCTAGACAGATTATCTTATTATTAAATTAATAAATAAATAAGCTCTTAGACTGCCTATAGAACTAGTAGAGTTAATAACTAAATTCTATAAGATATAAATTCTAACTAGTTATTAAATCTATTAGACTAATAGCATAAAGGTGGAGTGTGATATAGAGGGGAAGAGAAGATGGTTAGTAGGAAAATTAGGAAGTGTAGGAGGTCCCTAAAATAGTTATATAGCTAGGGTTAAACCCTAGGCAGTGAGTGTTAGTTAGAAAATAGTGAATTAGTAGAGGAGAAGAAGAATAGTATTAGAGGTCTTAAAATCCTAAGATTAAATAATAGTTAGTAGATGCTTAAGAATTAATATAGCTTAAAAGATAAAAGTAACCTAAAAGGAAACCCTCTAGATAAACTAGATATGCTACTAGGTTATAGCAGTTTAGTGAGATTTAATATAATAAGTTGATTATAGAAGCCTCAGATATAGTAGTTCTATCTATTTAGTGGAGGTACTATACAGGTAGCCAGAGGAACTAGAGATGCAGGAATGAGTAATACACAATAGAGAGCTTTAATAAGATATTTCTTTATATCTAGAGAGAGTAGCTATTTATCTAGATTTTTAGATAATAATTTTATTTAATTAGCTATAATAAAATAAGTCTATTTAATATATTATAAAATCTTTATAGTATCTTTTATATATATTATATTTATAATATATTTATTAACTTTAGTTAAGATATATTATAATATATATATAGATTTTCTTTAAGAAAAGGTTATTATATCTTTAATAATTTTAAATATTAAATTAAGATATTAGTAGAATAATAGCTATATTATCTAATTTATTATTATAAAAGCTAGAATATTATACTACTTTAATAAATTATTATTTTTTTTATCTTTATTAAGAATTAGCTTATAAAAAGTCTTTTTTTTATTATTCTATAGATCTAAGGCTTCTTAAGATTATTAATTATTTTATTAATTTTAGTAATTATTTTTTTAGTATAATTAAATAACTAGATAATTAAAGAGTAAGATTATTATCTTTTAATAAATTTTATAATAAAAAATAAATTATTTAATTATTTATAATTTTAGAGTTACTAAAATAGAATATTTAAATTTTATTTTTATTATTTTTTATATCTTTATTTATTTAATATTTATAGATATTTTTTATAATATTATTATTAAAAAATTAACTTAAAATCTTAATTTTCTATTTATATTAAATTATATAAAAATTAATTATCTATTTATAATATTCTTTTTTAATTTTTATAAAAAGATTTAGCTAATCTTTAAATAATTTTTTTATTATTTATAAATATTTTTTTTTATTAAATAGTTTAATCTATATATACTTATTAGTTTTAATAATTTAATTAATATTATTATAATATTTATAAAATAGAGAGTAAATCTTTATTTTAAGAAATATTATATTATATAATAAATAATAGAAAATATTCTATAGAATATTATATATATTTAAATATTTAAAAATAATCTTTATAGATATTATATTTAATTTAAATTTCTATTATTTTAAATAAATTAATAAAAAATTATTTTATATAATCTTCTTAATAGCTATATTTTTTAGATAGAATTTCTTTAATATAAGTAGAAATAAATAATATATAGTTAATTTAGCTAATTATATTATTTATTACCTTTTCTTTTTTATTTTTTTTTTTTCTTTAGTTTTTTAGCTATCTTATTAGCTTCTAATTTCTTAGTTTTTTCTATATTAAATTAGTAATTAGGACTATCTGAAGCTATAATAATATTTATTAGAATAAATTAAGAAGATATATTTAGTAGTAAGGAATAGATTAATTTCTATTTTAAATTTTTAGAAAGAGTTTCTAGTATCTATGTTATTAAAGCTTTATAAAAATTTATTATATAATTTATTATTTTAACTTTTAGTATAGCTATTATTACTCTTTTTATAGAGTTATTCTAATATAATATCTTTAATAAATATATTATATAGCCCTAGTCCTACTACTATATCTTTAACTTTATTTCTAATAATCTACTTTTTTTAGAGTAATATTAATCTTTATTTATATAATTAATCTTCTATCTATTTTTAAAGCTTATTAAAAACTCTAAAGAGTAGTTAAAGTAGTTTTTTTATACTAACTAAATTAAAGAGTAGTTAAGTTTTAATTCTACTAGTACTATAGTATATTTAAAGATATATAAATATTCTTATAGAAAAAATAGTTAATAATAATTTTATTATCTTATCTAGGGATAATAGGCCTTTAAATTTAATATAATTATCTAATTATAAATAGATATACTAGAAGTATATTAAGAATAAGTAAATATAAATATCTAAATAATAATAAAGTAGATATTAAGAGAGTAGGAATTTTTAGATAGATAAAAGAAAGACTATTAATAAAAGAAAGTAAAATAGAAAGAAGTAGAAAGACTAAAGATATAAAGAATTTATATAATATTATATATAATAATAAATAATAATAATAATAAATAATATAATAAAACTAGAATAGTAAATAGTATAGCTATATAAAATAAAATAATAAAATAAATAAAATAAATAAAAATAAGAATATTATATAATACTATAATAAAAATAAATATAAAGAAGTTATAATTATTATTATATTTTTTTTTATCTAATATTTTACTATTCTTTTTATTTACTTTAAATTACTAGACTAATTCTTATATATTATTAAGCTAATTAGTTAGTATTTATTAATTCTATTTATCTTTCTAGTCTTTCTATTTAATAAAATATTATATTAATTTCTTCTTCTTATCTTTAGCTAGAACTTCTTATTTAGTAAGGATTTTTTTAAGCTTATATAATTAATACTTATCTATATTACTATTTATATAAATAGGGCTAGATTCTTCTAATTTTTACTAAAAAGAGTCTTTACTATAGTATTTTTTAAAATATATAATTAAGATTACTAGATATATTCTCTAGTTTACTAGAAAATCTAATTTATATACTAAAGAACTAATTTTCTTAAGAACTTTAAATAATTTAGTATACTAGTTTCTAAACTTTTAATTAAATATAGACTATATAATATAGCCTATATATAATTTTAGTAAAATTAAATTATTTTTATTAAAAGTAAGTAGTATATACTTATTATTATATTATTATTTTATTATTAGAGTAGAAAAATATAAGGCTTCTATTATCTTTATATAATAAAAAAATAGCTACTTAGTTAAGTATTAATAATTAAGATTTAAAGCTATTAGTAATTTAACTTTATATATAAATTTATATAAAGATATATAGATACAGTGGTACACTTATATCTATGGCAATGCTGATGGTAGAGAAGATGATTATATTCCTCTAAGTATTCTAGCTTATACTAAGTAACCTAGAGTGTAAGCATTATATAATATAATACACTAGATAAGTATTAATAGATATATAATAATATCCCCTCCTTTAATAAAGAAAAAGGAGAAAAAGAAAAGCCTTTAGATTAGGGATAACTAATCAATTAATATATACAGTATTTAATTAGAATATTAGAGACTAGGAAAAGCTAGTATAAAAGTAAGAGATTAGAGATAAGAGGGTAGAGAGATTACAGATAAGAGAGCAGAATTATAAGCTAAATCTATAGAAAATATTAGAAAAATCTTTTAATTAATAAAAATAAAGTATATCTTAGTTATAGCTCTAATATCTAAAAGAGCCTTAATAAGATATTTCTTTATATCTAGAGAGAGTAGCTATTTATCTAGATTTTTAGATAATAGCTTTATTTAATTAGCTATAATAAAATAAGTCTATTTAATATATTATAAAGCCTTTATAGTATCTTTTATATATATTATATTAATAATATATCTATTAGCTTTAACTAGAATATATTATAATATATATATAGATTTTCTTTAAAAAAAGATTATTATATCTTTAATAATCTTAAATATTAAACTAAGATATTAGTAAGATAATAGCTATATTATCTAGTTTATTATTATTAAAATTAGAATATTATATTACTTTAATAAATTATTATCTTTTCTAAGCTTACTAATATTCTACTTAATATATTAATTTATAATTTAGTTAAGATATAGAAAGAGATTAATTAATAAATTTATTTTTAATCTATTATTCTTATTATCTTTATTAGAGATTAATTTATAAAAAGTTTTTTTTCTTACTATTCTATAG
>JAKLNT010000217.1:0-12641 GCA_022814375.1 Aspergillus quadricinctus
TTATAATTATTATAGATTATAAGAGTCTATAATATCTTACTATAATAAAGATATATTTAAAGTATCTTATATAATAGATAAAAGAATTTTAAATATATAACTTAGTAATTAAATATTATAAAAGAACTAAAGCAATTATCCCTAATATAATTAGTTATTATCTAGACTTTATAGAAGAAGGTCTAGTAAATTAAATATAATTATCTATACTAAGCTTATCTATGATATAGCTATAGTAAGTAATAGATAAATAATACCTTTATAGCTTACTTAATCTTTCTAAGTTAGAATAGTATCTATTAATAATCTTATTTCTAAAAGGTAAGGATCTAGATATATCTAATAAAGTTAAGATAAAGATTAAGATATTAGCAACTAAATTCTACTTAAAAATAGAATATATTAAGTATAGACCTATAGATAGGTTATATTATCTTAATAATAATATTAAGATATTATATCTTAAGATTCCTTTTTAATAGGATCTTATATTATAGCTTTATACCTAGTATAACTATCTAGCTTATCCTGCCTTACTTAGAGTTATTTAAACCTATACTTAGTAGTCTATAATATATTAGGATATTTAGAATATCACTAAGAGCTACCTAAATTATTAAATTATAAAGTCTTTAAGACTAGGTCTTAAATGCAAAACAGCTTAGCACTTAGTAAAGAAAGAAATTTATTTATTTAAATAATAAGGAATTAATTTCATTAGCTATTTATTACTAATACTAAATAAAAATTAATAAATTATTACTGTGGTTAACTATATAACTAGTTAGATTATAGCTAAAGTAATAAAGAATATAAAGAAAGAAATAATAGCTTAGTTCCTATATAAAGAAATCTTTATTAACTATAATATATTTAAGGAATTACTTTTAGATAATAGTATAGACTTTCTTTCCTATATTATAGTAGTATATATTAAGATACTTAAAGTAAAACACTATATAATAACTCTATATTATTCTTAAACTAATAGCAAGAACAAAAATATAAATAGCTTTCTTAGAAAGATATTAATAAAGTATCTTATAAAAAAACTAATATAACTTTAGAATAAATATCTACCTTAAGCTATTTTTATAGCATAAGTATATATCTATATCTAAATAAAGTTATCACTATTCTATCTCTTATATAGTATCTATCTATCCTTATTAGGATATCCATACATCACATAACTAACTACAAAGAATCTTAAAAAATAGTTATAATATATAAACCATATATAAGCCCTAGCTAATAAGAAACTATTAGTATATATAATTAAATAGAACTTAATTTAAGATAGTAAAGTAAAAGAATCTTATCTTAAAGTTAGTTAGTAAGTTCTTATATGCAATAAATTACTATAGAAGTTTAAAAGTAAGTAGTTTAGACTATATAAAATTAAATAATTATATCTAATTAGAATATATATACTTAAGGAGCCCAATAGATATATACTTAAGAATCTTATTAATAGTTAATAATTAGTTAAGGCAGGTATTAGTAATAATCTAAAGAAACTATAGATATTATCTATATTAATAATATAGTTATATAAGGAAGGAATATTAATTTAATCTTTAATTAAGATATAGAAGGTGCTTAAAGAGATTAATAAACCCTTATTCTTATATAAAGAACTTTCAGAATAGATATAAAAGGATTAGAAATCTACTAAATATTTAGAAGTATATTTAAAGTAGATAGAGGAGGGAATATTAATAAAATAATATATTTAATAAGTAAAAGCTTAAGAATATACTAGTAATATATTAATAATAAGTAGCTAATCTATATAATATTAAAAAAAATTAACTCTAGAAAGTGACTAGAGTAAAATTAATTTAACTTCTTTAGATAATAAGCTAAATAGGGAAATATTATATAATTTATTAGAGAATAATTATAAATAAAGAGACACTAATAAGAATAATTTAAACTTTAATAGACTATTTATAGTAGTGATTCCAGCTTACTAAAAGTAAATAGAGAAGAATAATATCTACTATTATAAAATAATAGTCAAAGAATAAAACACCTATTTAATTAATAGTAGCTACTAAACTAATTACTAGTTATAAAAGAAATCTATAATCTAAACTCTAAGTAATAAGTAAAAGACTACTAAAGTAACTATTTATTAAACTTTAAAGTAGTATTATTCTAGTAAGTAAGCTTCTTTATGTAGCGGGCAGGGCCCGCTGAGTGCTTGAGCTTACTAAGCACTCGCGATCTTCCTTCAGCCCTGGCTAAAATTATAAAGCCAGCTGCTGCCTGCCTTAGGCAGCAACATTATACTTAATATTCTAATTATCTTTATTATATAATCTTAGCTACTATTTATATATTCCTTATAATATTTATCTACTATAATCTAGTTAGATTCCTTAGCAATTTCTTACCATCCAAATCTAGGTCATAGATTTTCTGGCTTCTAGCCTGTGATAATACCATAGCTAACAGTGCCCACACTAATAGTAACCTTAGTAGATAATAAAATAAGAAAACTAAAGTTAGTATTACCTGATATAGAAATATATAATAATATTAATAAGGCTATATACTAGATCTTTTACTCTAAGCTATAGATAAAGCTAATACTTAACTAAGCTATAATTAGTTCTTATTATAGGTGTATATAGTATATCTTTAGTAGACTTAAGGGTAGTGTTAAGGCCGCTAAGGCCGCAACCTCCAGATAGTGCAGAGGGCTTAGACCTACCAGATCACATAACCCACTATACATATTCTATATCTTTACTAAGTACTCTATAACTTAGTAATTAGTTCTCTTACTATAGAAATATACTATCTTACTCCTTTCATACTAGTTATATAGGCGCCCCTTATAGTTTTAATTACTCTTAAAAAGCTAACCAGCCTGTTGGGATATTATAGATATAATAATTAATATTTATTCTTTCTCTAGAAATCTAACTTAATATAATAAATTAATCCCTACTATAGAAAACGCGGCAGTTAAAACCCTAATCTAGAAGGAAATAATTAAATCTATAGTAATAGTAGTAGAAAATCCTAATAATAGTTAAGATAGTGTTTAGCTAGTAAGCACTAATAACTAATTTATCTTTATATTAGGCTTAGAACCTGCAGAAAAGAGGAAATAGTCTATAAATCTAACTTCTAAAGATACTAATAAGGAAATCTATAGTCTTTATAAAAAGGAATACCTACTCTATAAAAGATTAGAGTAAAGGGAATTATAGAGGTAGATCTAGGAGATAGAAGTACTACTATAGAAAGATTAAGATAAGATCTCTAATAGAGATCCTACCCCTAACACCCTATATTAGGAAGTTAATAATTTCATTAGATAAGAAGTTTAGAAAGTAGAAAATCTAACCTATAATATAGAGAATATTAAGTCTAAACTAAAGATATTTATAGAAATCTAGAAGTAGCTAAAGCTAGAATAGCTAAAGAAGCTATAGAATATTAAGTAATTTACTATATATAACTAATAGAAATATATTATCTTCTTTAACTATCTAGCCTTCTACTTTAAGGAATATCTAGAATAGTTTATAATTAAAGGAAACTGTATATAGATAGTAGTAAATTTATTTATAGATAATTACTATAATAAATAGTAGGCCTA
Organism: Aspergillus quadricinctus; assembly: GCA_022814375.1. Taxonomy (NCBI): domain Eukaryota; kingdom Fungi; phylum Ascomycota; class Eurotiomycetes; order Eurotiales; family Aspergillaceae; genus Aspergillus; species Aspergillus quadricinctus. The sequence goes on from JAKLNT010000217.1 coordinate 3,620, forward strand.
TAAGGCTAAGCTTATAGAAAAATTTATATAGAAAGATTTTTAGGACTTCTACTTATACTTAGTTTCTGCTTTAGAATAGCTCTATAAGTAGATAGTTATCTAGTACTTCTCTATAAAATAATAAAAAGAATAAATAGTATAGGAATTTATTATATATCTTAATAATATATATAGCTAACTAGTAAAACCTCTATCTAATAATATCTATAAAGACTTCCTCTATATCTATATTATAGAGATTATTTAGAATAAAACTATTAAATTTAATAATTCTCTAAAATTACTAGAAGTATATATCTTCTATCTAGCTATTATTAAAAATAGAATTCTATAATAATAGGCCGCCCTATAGAGATAATAGAATAAGATATCTATTAAACTAGATAACTAGCAGAATCTAAAGTAATTTAATAACTAATTTAATAATTAAACTAGCTATACTCTAGATTATAGACCCTAGGGTAGTAGAAACTTTAATAATAGTAATTAAAATAATAATTAATCTAATTCTAGAAAGTAGAAATATTCCTACTCTCTATAATAGGATTATTTAGGGCCTTATTATAACTAGTATAATAAATATAGCTATTAGCTATAGGAATACTAGAATCTAGTAGTCTCTAAGTACTTAAAAAACTAAGCTATCCTATACTACAGGCTGTGGCAGTACTAGATATTAAAAAAGATTCTAATAGTAGCTAAGTATTAGTATGCTCTATTAATATTATTATAGAAAAAAACTACTTTTTATATTAGATACTAATTAACTATGGAGCAGAGAAATTATTTATTAACTAGCTCTAAGTAAAGAAATTTCTATTTAATATAAAGGGATTATTATAGCCTATATAAGCTATTAATAATTATAAGATAATATTCTATAGCTAGTAGAATTTAGATATTAAGATTATAGATTATTTAGAAAGAATCTAAACTTACTAACTAGCTATAGAAGTAATTAATATAGTTAAGTATAATCTAATCTTAGGCATAGACTAGCTAAAAGCTATTAATCTAGAAATTAACTAGAAGAATCTTATATAGCACTACTACCTAGAGTCCTATACTAATAGTAATAAGCTAGATATTAAGCTTATTTCTGTAGCTATAGCTATAGTAGAACTATAAGTTAGAAAGCTATTATTCTATATAGTAGTTATATCTATAGAAATAGTAAAACTAATTATTAAACTATATACCCTTATAAATAGCACTAAGGTGGCACTAAGTCTAGATCTGCCCCTAGAATATATAAAATTTATAGATATCTTTAGTAAAGAGTAAGCTAGCATACTCTCTAAGAATGCTATATATAATTATATAATAGAGCTAAGAGATAGAATCTAGCTACCTTATAAGCTACTATATCTACTATTATAGGAAGAACTTTATATTCTTTATAAGTATATTAAAGAATACTTATAGAGAGAGTGGATTAGACTATCTAAAAGTCCTATAAATACTCTAATTTTATTTATATCTAAGAAGGATAATAGCCTTTAGCTCTATATTAATTACTATAGCCTTAATAAAATTACTATAAAAAACTACTACTTATTACTACTTATAAGTAAGCTAATAGATTAGTTATCTAGTACTAAGATTTATATCTAGTTAGATCTCTGCAATGCCTACTATTAAATCTAAATTTAGAAAGATAATAAGTAGAAGATAGTATTCTATACTAGATATAGATATTTTAAATATATTATTATACTATTCAGCCTAATAAATATACTAATTATATTCTAATCCTATATTAACAGTACTATAAGTAATCTTTTAAATACTTACTATATTATCTATCTAGATAATATTATTATTTATTCTAATAATAAGAAAGACTATGTCCACTAGGTATAGAAAGTTCTTATAAAACTCTATAAGTATAGGCTATTTACTAAATATAATAAATATAGATTCTATACTAAGGAAATTAACTTTCTAGGCTTTAATATAAGTATAGAAGATATTAAGATAAAGTTAAGCTATATTATAACTATTATAGAATAGCCTGAGCCTAGGAATATCTATAAAGTTTAGTAATTTCTTAGTTTTATAAATTTCTATTAAAGATTTATTAAGTACTATTCTAAAATTACTATACTACTAACTAACTTAATTAAGGAGTATAGTACTAAGAGTAGAAAATAATATACTTAATAGCCTTCAGAAGAAGAAGGAGAGGGGAAATTTCTTATAGAGAATACTAGAAAGATATTTAAAGAACTAAAATATTAATTTATCTCTACTTCTATACTTTGCTATTTTAATCTAATAAGAAAAAGTTATATTAAATCTAATACTTTAAAGACTATAATTACTAGTATCTATATATAACTCTAAGATAATAGATAATAGTACCTAGTGGCCTACTAGTTATAGAAAATATAGAATATAGAAACCTATTATAATATATATAATAGAGAAATACTAGCTATAGTAGAATATATTAAATAATAGTAGTATTACATTAAAGAAATCTACTATATAGTGGAAATTCTTAGTAATTATACTAATCTATAGGCTTTTCTAATAATAAAAATACTTAATAAATATTATATAAGATGGGCAGAATTTCTATCTATATTTAATATCTAAATTAAATACTATCTAGGGAAGAATAATCCCATAGATATATCTAACTATTATTTAGACTATATTATTAATCCTAATAAATATACTGCTAATTTATTTTTAGAAAAGTTTTAAACTAAGATATAGGATAATCTATTACTTAATAAAAAAGAACTAATAAAGATTAGTATGCTAGCACAAAATTAGAAGTTAAATATAAATCTAATAGTTAATACTCTTAAGAGCTATACTAATAATAATATAGATATTCTAGATATTCTAGTATTATATACTATAGCTAAAGCTATTATATAGTATAAGACTATATATACTATAGAATTAGGACTAGCTATAGTAGACCTACTATACTAGGTATAGGTAAAATACCCTAAATATATTAAGGTACTCTAAAAAATAGTAGAAATAATTCTAGAGTAGTAAGTTAGCTCCCCCTAGTTAAGATCTAAAGATGGACTTATTAAGTTTAGAAATTATATCTTTATACTAAAGATACTAATAATTTATTAAGAGATTCTCTATTAAAATTATAATAATTTATAAGGCAGCTATTTTTATAAGAATTAAATCTTAAATAATATCTAATATAGATACTAATAGCATAATATTATAGAAGATATTAAGATATATATCTATAATTATATAATCTATTAGTAAATTACTATATATAGATATAAGCTATATAAACTTCTGCAACCCTTATTAGTCTTAGAAAAGTTAATAGAATAAATTAGTATAGATTATATTATAGATTTACTATTATTATAATAAGAGAATAAAGTCTATAATTTAATATTAGTTATAATAAATATATATACTAAGTTTGCAGTCTATTATCTCTATTAAAAAGATCTTACTATTAAGGGACTTATAGAAATTATCTATATAAAGTTTATATTATACTTTAGAATGCTATAAAATCTAGTTAGTAACTATAGTTCTCTCTTTACTTTAGGATTTTAGTTAAGCCTATACCTACTACTAGCTACTAAACACTACCTATTAATAGCTTTTTACCTATAGATTAATAGATAAACTAAAAGATAAAATTAAATACTAGAGTACTATCTCTATACTTATATTAATTATTACTAGAATAACTAGACTAGATAGCTACTATATACCTAGTTTATCTATAATAATTCTAATTATTTAGTATTAGATATATTACTAGTATAAGCTCTTATAGGCTATAAGCTAGAACTATAGATTAATATTCTATAGACTATAGATAACCTTAACCCTAATACTATTAAATAGGTATAGGATATCCAGATAATATAGAAATTTCTTAATTATTAGCTAGAAGCTATAAAGAAAGCCATAAAATAAAATTATAACTAGAATTATCTAAATATAACTTTCTATATTAGTGACTAGATTATACTTTATATAAAGAATATTAACACTAGAAGACTGAGTAAAAAGCTAGATTATAAATATATAAGGCTATTCTAGATTATAAAATCTATTAATAAGTAGATATATAAGCTAAAGCTTATATTATAATTTTATAATCTATATCTAACCTTCTATATCTCTTTACTTAAACTATTCTATAGAGACACTAAAGATCTAAAGCCTAGACTAATAGAGCTAGATAATAGAAATTTAGAATAATATATAGAAAAAGTCCTAGATAATTAGATATATTATAGCAAACTGCAGTACCTTATTAAATAAATAAAATAATTAGAATCTAATACTATCTAGAAGCCTATAGAGAATCTAAAAGATATAGAGGTATTTAAGCTCTATCTAGCTACTAAGAATCTAAGATCTATAGGATCTATAAATAAGAAGCCTAAAAGATATAGAAAAAAGACTTAATTTAACTACTTATTTACTATATATAGATAAAATAAAGGAAAAAAGTATATAGACTATATATTACTATATCTATCTATCTAACCAGTCTATATACTTATCTAGACTATTAATCTAGAGTAAAAGCCTATAAGTAGATAGGAGCTAAAATTATAGATACTAAAGTATTTAGACTAATACTAGCTATTAGAGCAAAGAAGCTAGAAATAATAATTATTAAAGTAAAAAGTATAAAGATATTATTTACTAAAGTAGAATAACTAATTACTATCTCTAAAAAGAAGTAGGCAGAGGTAAACCCTATAGAGAGAGAGGATATTACTAGACTTAGAGTATAAAAAGAAGGGGAGGGTAATATAATAATCTTAATAGCTAGAGTATAGATAAGCTCCTAAAGGAGTTTTATCTACTTTTCTATTTTTATAATAATAGGATAGAGGGTAGTGGCATACTATACCTTTAGTATAGCTAAAATATACTAAATATCTATAATTTTAGATACTAGGATTTATATACTAGATTAGTAAATCTATAAAGTAGAGGTTATATAATTAAGAATCTATAAAGGAATATTTATATAGATTAGAACCTATAAAGAGGACACTATATAGATTAAAATCTATAAAAAAAAAAAAATTTAGGATATATATCTAAGTATAGGCATACTTATCTATAATATAGAAGATATATATCTTATAAATATAACTATTTACTATCTTCTTCTTATAGTAGTAGTAGCTAGGGTTAACTAGCTTCTTCTTTAGATAGTTAAGATAAAAGAGACTAAAAGCTATTATTAGTATATAATTCTATAATATAAAGGGCTTATTAGTTCTACTAATATAAATTCCTATTAATATAGACTTTTACTTTTTTATAAGAAGAAGAGGAAGTATAGTGTTAAAGTAAATTACCACACTATAATATAAAAGATTTATATATAATAAATACTAGATAGTCTTAACTATAAGATATTAGAACTATATATATAAAGGGACATCTAGCTATAGAAATATTATATATAAGAGATAAAGAAAATACTAAGTTATATAAATATTAAAATTATATATAAAAAGAATATTAATAAAGATATTTAAGCTGTAGAATTATATATAAAGAAGATATTAATAAAGTTATTAAATTAAGTAAAGGAATTAATAAAGATAAAGTAAAATACTAGTTAAATTAGATAAAGAATTATTAAATTATAAATATAAAATCTATAAATCTAAATATCTATTAGCTAGCTTATAAAATAACTATATAATATAGAATTTACTATTAATAATATATAATCTACTTAATAAAGATAAATTTTAAAGTAGTAGATAATATATAGAAGCTATATAAAATTAAATAAAAAGATATACTATTAAAACTAATTAAAATATATATAAGATAGACATCTTAATAAAACTAAGGAGAGAAGAAGAAGAAGTTTAAATCTCTAATAATCTATAAATATTTTATACTATATAGAAATATAATATAATATTATAGAGCTATATATAATTTTATTAATTATTTATTATAATAGAATTATATATAGATGCTATAACTAAATAATATTATTATTAATATTAAATTACTACCTTTATAGTATATACTAATTATAGAGATATAGTACTAAATAATACTATTAAAGCTATTAAGATTTCTAAATCAGAAAGTATTATAGCTTTAAGGGCAAAGCTATAGAAGGAGGAAGGTAATTATTAAGGCTGTTAAGACTACAACCTCTAGATAATGCAGAGGGCTTAGACCTACTAGATCACATAACCTACTATATATATTCTATACCTCTGCTGAGTACTCCACAACTCAGTAATTAGTTCTCTTACTACAGAAATATACTATCTTACTCCCTTCACGCTGGTTATATAGGCGCCCCTTACAGGTAGTACTACTATAGCCCTTACCCCTTAGATAGATTAATATAGAAATAATCTAAATATAATATAAGTAATATTAAATAGTATATATAATTAGCTTAACCTTATATTCTAAGACTAGGGCTAGGTTAAGAAGGCTTTATAAGAGCTATAAGTACTATACTAAAGGAACTACCTATTTAATAAACTACTTATAGACCTAAATTAACTACTAATAGAAGCTAAAGGCCACTCCTAGTCTAATAAAATAAAAAAGAACTATCTAGACAGTACTCTAAGCTATAAGATTAAAGAAATACTAACTAGTATTAAAAAGGAAGAGACCTTTATAGAATACTATTACTAGATATAGTAAGTAGCTAGTAGAGTAGAAGCCCTATATATAAAGGGAGTAAGCTAATCTAACTAGTATAGAAGGGATATAGCCACTATAAGCTATAGCTATACTAGCTATATATCTTTTATAGCACCCCTAATACTAGTAATATCTAATATAGCTAACTTTATAGATTAGGAATTAATAGCTATAACCTTAGCTTACTAATACTACTATATAAAGTAGATTAATAAAGCTAAATAAATCTATTATTAAACTAAAGATAGATGCCTATGCTGCAGAGCTATAGACTATATAATTAAGAGATATCTATATCTTAGTATTATTCTATTATTAGACTACACTACTATAAAATAGCTGCATGTCTCTTAGATAGTAGGATCTAAACTAGATAATATTAATATAGAAGAGCTTACTATAGAGGAAGATAGTAAATTAAAAAATTAGTTACTCTTATAAAGAGACTCTTATAGAGGCTAATTAAATAGTTAATATAACTAGAAAGCTAGCATTAATTATATCCTAAAGAAGAAGATATATTTACTAATTATAGAAGATTTTAAAGGGCTATTAGATTTAATACCTCTAAATTTATTATATCTAGAATTATTAATAAGGAATATAATTATAGAATTCTCTCTAATACTAGATATATATCTTATATAGTTATAGCTAAGTACTTTATATAGAAGCTATAACTAGAGTAGATTAAGATTAAGCTAATTATATTTAAGAACTATACTAGTATAATAGAAAGCATTATCTTAGTAATCATCTACTTCTTACTAGATATTAGAGGGAACTATTAGCGCACTATATATATATATATAGTATCTAAGTTAGGTAATAGGACTGATCTGATCTTAGAGATCCTATAGATAGTAGATTAAAAGGTGATAGTAGATACTATAAGGCTATAATTATAATTTATAGATAGCCTTATAGTAGAGAGTATTAAAAATAAGCTAAAGCTAGTAATAAAGTAGATTAATATATAAGAATTTATAGTTTATAATTAGTAGTAGAAGAAGGATAAGATAATATAGATTTTTACTGCTAGTATTAAAGATATTAAAAAGACCTTATAGATTAAGAAATATATTAACTCTACTATAAAGCTATTAGCACACTATTATAAGTTCCTAGAAATATTTAACTATAAAAAGGCTAATAAACTACTGCTATATCATCTAGATATAAATTACTATATTAAGCTAGTTAAAGATAAGAAAGAAAGAATAATAGAGCCTCCCTAGGGACTACTATATAATATATTATAAGAGAAGCTTCTAGTACTATATAAGATATTAATAGAATTATTAAAGAAGGGCTTTATCTATATTAGTAGCTTAGCTACTGCAGCCCTAGTACTATTTATCTATAAATTAAGAAGTAGGTTATAGTTCTATATTAATTATTATATATTAAATATAATTATAAAGAAGGACTATTATCTACTCCCTCTAATTAATAAGATCTTAGAGTATATCTTAAAGATAAAGTAGTTTACTAAGCTAGATATAATTACTATCTTTTATAAGATTTATATTACCTCTAAAGATAAATAGCTAATAGCCTTTTATATATAGTTTAGTCTATTTAAATAATTAGTTATCCTCTTTAGAATAGTAAATATACTAAGTATCTTCTAATAATATATTAATTAGACTCTCTAAGACTTTTTAGATGAATTCACTTCTATATATATTAATAATATATTAATCTTTACTAATAGATTATTAATAAAGCACTAGCAGTATATCTACTAAGTTCTAGAATATCTAAGAAGTATAGGATTATAGCTAGATATTAATAAGTATAAGTTTAAAGTAAAGAGCATAAAATATTTAGAATTTATTATAGAAGCTAGAAAGGGTATATAGATAAACCCTAATAAGATAAAGACTATACTAAAATAGCAGGCCCCTACCTCTGTATATAATATATAGTTATTTCTTAATTTTATAAACTTCTATTAGTAATTTATATAAAACTTTTTAGATATAGTATAACTACTAATAGCACTAATATATAAGGAAGCCTCCTTTATATAGAGAGATAAGTAGAAAGCAGTCTTTAAGAGATTAAAGAAGATATTTACTATAGCCCTAATTCTTATATAGTTTAATCCTAATAGGAAGATAATAGTAGAGATAGATACTTTAAACTAGATAATAAAAGCTACTATATTCTAGTATAATAATAATAATATATTAAGGCTAGTTACCTATATTTTAAGAAAGAATATACTAATAGAATATAATTATAAGATCTATAATAAGGAGCTGCTAGCTATTATTAATATACTTAAGAAATAAGAATTAGAATTAATTAGCTTACTATAATTTAAGCTTATTATAGACTACTATAA
>JAKLNT010000218.1:0-12604 GCA_022814375.1 Aspergillus quadricinctus
GCTATAATCTAGTTAGATTCCTTAGTAATTTCTTACTGTCTAAATCTAGGTTATAGATTTCAAGGCTTCTAGCCCATGACAATTAATAATATAGCTTATAATTAATAGCTAAGATGCTATAAGTATAAGAGTTAGCCTATTCTTCTTAGACTATAGTTATAATATTAAACTGCTAGAAGTTAAGGAGCTAGATTAAAAGACTACTACTACTACTATAGCCTACTTTATAAGGGAGAAGGCTAATACTATTATTATAAAGATAAGAGAAGCTATAGAGATAGCCTAGTTAGAACTAGTAGCAGCTTAATAATAGTAAGAGGAGTATTTAAATTATATTTACTTAGTAAGCCTATAATACACCATTAATTTAAAAGTATGGCTAGACTTATAGAATGTCTAGATAGATTATCTAAGCTAAAGGCTTAATGCATAGTATGTAAAGTTTATAGTGCTTAAAGCTATCAGATTATATATTTACTAGTTAGATATACCACTAGATATATATAATATATTCTATATTAGCCTGCTTTACCCTACTTCTAATAACCTATTCCTAAGCTAGACAAATAATAATTATTAGCTATTACTAGTATTAGTTAACAGCAAAGCTAAGTATATTATTAAAGAGATTATAGATAAGTATAAGAAATATATTAGATAAGGCCACTGCATAGAGTACTTAGTTAAATAAATAAATTATAAATACTCTATATAGAAGCTAGCTACTAATCTCACTAATATAGCAGTACTAGAGATATAGAAGAATAGACTTATTAATTTCAGTACTAGTTAAGCCCACTAGAGGGTAATAATTTCAGCACTAGCCAGAGATGCCTAATTTAGAAAAGGGGGGGGGTAGTATAGTAGGCAGGGCCTACTAAGTGCTTAAGCTTACTAAGTACTTATAATCTTCCTTTAGCCCTAGCTAAAATTATAAAGCCCCAGCCAGGGTAGTAGTAATTATATAATCTTAGTTATTATTCACACACTCCTTATTATATTCAACCGCTGCGATCTAGTTAGATTCCTTAGTAATTTCTTACCATCCAAATCTAGGTTATAGATTTCAAGGCTTCTAGCCTGTGACAAGGTATACTTTATATCCCTTTATTACTTCCTCTAGCCTTCTTCTATTCTTCTTACCTCTTATATTTATATCTTACTATCTGGAATATATACTAACTAGTAGTATAGATATATATAGTAGTATATAGAACCCTAGCTTAGAGAAAGGATAGGCTATAGTATATAACTACTTTTTATTTTCTTAAGCTTAGGATCCTTACTACTACCCTAAATAAATAAAATAATATCTAATAATATATTAGATTTAAGAGCTCTTCTATAAGCTTTTATTTAAAGATAATATCTTATATATTATAAGAGGGCTGTGCAGCTCTTCCCTAATTTAATAAATATTTTTTTATATTATCTTTATATTATTAAGAGATAAGAGAGTAATAAGTAGTTTAATACTATAGTAAGAATCTATTATAAGTATTAAGCTAAGAGAAGATAATAAATATAAGTATTACTATATTTCTTATAACTATCTTTTCTAATTTATAACTCTTAAGTACCTTAAGAACCCTTTATACTTATCTCTTTAATTATCTTAATTATTTAAGTAAATCTTTATATCTACTATTTCTAATAGTAGTATAAACTCTTAATTTATACTTAGTAATAATATATCTAATAGTAATCTATATATTCTAACTCTAAATTTATCTTTAGAAGCTATATAATAGCAAGTTATATAAACTATATAGTAGATAGCTATATTTTAAAAGCTTTATAATATTATAACTAGTCAGGCTTTAGCTATAGAGGTTAATAATCTCTATTAATAGATATAGGCCTAGTATTATCTAAATAATAGCTACTTAAATATAATATATAATACTCTACCTCCTTTAGTAGTAGTAGAAGGTATATTACTTTCTATAAACCCTAAACTAGTATATTAATTATCTATTAAATTAGATATATTTAAACTAATATTTAAGGTCTTAGATATTACTCTAATTCTAGAATATAATAATATATATATCAAAGATATAGCCTATAAATAGCTAAAGAAGGTTAAAGAATATTTTTATAATATTATTCTTATTATTTAATAAGACCTCTTATAGGCTAAGAAACTTATAATTATCTTATAGAAGCTGAGTTAAGCTTATAAATAATAGAAGATTAATAAGATATAGATATAGTATAACCCTATCTTAGTTATTAATAATCTTATATTATTTAGTGCGTGCATTATTAAGAACTTTAAAGAATATAATATAAATAATAAATACTAGGATAAATATAAATAAATTATTTAGAGTAGATAGGCTATATAGGCCTATATCTCTATACTAAAAGATATAATTATTTAGATTAATCTACTAGTTATAGAAGCCTCTCTAGTCTAGAAGTTTATTATAAATAGCTAACTAGAGTTATAGAAGTATTAGAGTAATAATTATAACTAATCTATAATCTTCTAAGAAGTTATAGAATAATTTATTTAGTATAAGATTAGTTCCTTAGCTATAAAATATCTAAGAGGGGATCCTTATACCCTAAGATATTAAGATAATAACTATAAAAAATCTATAGACCTTAGTGCTATTACTATAATACTTAATTAACTAAAAAAAAATAATAAATAAGTATAGAAAGCCTAATATTATAAGTATAAAGTATATTTTAACTATAGTAATATTATATACTTATATCTCTATTTTAAAGGTAATAAAGCTAATAAAGGTAGAAAGAATAATAAGAGAAAAGAGAATAACTACTAAATATAAAAATACTAGTTAATTAATTATTAGAGGCTTCTAAATCTAAGGAATAGGACCTCCTAGATCTATTAGATCTAAAGAATAAAGGAAAGGAAGAGATATAAGATTTATAATAAAATTCTAAGAGTAAGGGAGAAAAGTTAGCTAATAAAAAAATTATACTAGCCTAATTTAATACTCTTAGCACTAATACTATATACTATCTTATAAAGATTAGAGTATTAGTTATAAAATAACTAATTAAGATACTTACTAACTATAGAGCTAGCTATATCTTTATCTTAAATTAACTAGTAAAGATACTGCCTATAGACTAGTCCTAAAAGTAATATATAATTAAGGCCTTATAGATAAAGCTATTAAATAATAAATTTATATATATCTAATAATAGATATAAATCCTATTATAAATTAATAATTAGATCTATATTATTTACCTATAGGTTCTAGACATCTATAAATATAATATTATTCTTAGATAAGACTAGTTATAGTAGTTTAATCTAGTAATTAATTAGTGAATAGGGTGGATAATACTAAAGATAAGAATCTAATAATATAAAGTTTTCCTTATTAATCTCTAACCTAAAATTAAGACTAGTAAAGAAGTATTAGTATTTCTTATATTTATAAAGTAAGCTATTTATAAGCTCTAAAAAAAGAAATAAATATAGCTTTATTTTCTATAAGATATTAATATTATAGAGAAGGATTAACTACTAATAAAAGGCCCTTAATTATAAATACTAATTAAGAAGTTTATAGATATCTTCTATAAAAAACTTTCTCTAAGACTACTATCTAAATAAGAGATTAAATATAAAATTAATATAGATAATATTAATCTAATTAATATTAATATATATCTACAGTTACTAGAGAAGTTTAAAAAGATATAATAATAAATAACTAAGCTTCTATAAAAGAGAGTAGTCTAACTCTTATCTAGTAAATAAGAATTCTCTATAGTAATTATTCTAAAGTTAAGTAGTAAATAGTAGATATATATTAATTATTAATTATTAAATAAGCTAACTATAAAGAATATTTATCTTTTACTATATATATAAGAATTACTTAACTATATTAGGAAATTAAAGATTCTTTTAAAGATTAATCTACTATTAGACTATTAGTAACTCTATATAAATAAAATATTAGTTTTAAAGACTATATTTAATATCTTATTTAGTAAATATAAGTTCTTTATAATACTATTTAGACTCTATAATACTTTTATAATATTCTAAATATATATAAATAATAAGCTATAAGATTTATTTTTTATTATTATTTATCTTAATAATATCTTAATCTTCTTAGATTTAGAAAAAGAATATAAAGATTATATCTACTAGATGTTAGAATAACTCTATAATAATAAACTATTTACTAAAAGATCTAAATATAAGTTTAGATAAAAAGAAATTAAATTCTATAGATATATTATTAGTAATAATAAGATATAGCCAATATCTATAAAAGTAGAAGCTATTAAGAACTAGCCTAAATTAATAAATATCTATAAAGTATAATAGTTTATTAGACTATATATATATTATTAGAAATTTATATATAACTTTACTAATATTATAGCTATACTTTATAAATTACTAAAGAAAATAAATAAGATATTATATAAGAAGAAGTTTTATCTAATTAAATAGTTTATTTACTACTAAGAAGCCTTTATTTAACTTAAAAAGAAAATAATTAATAAATCTATCTTAATAATTATAGATCCAGAGAAACTATACTAAATTAAGATTAATATCTTAGAATAGATAATTAATTTTATTCTAATATAATAAATAGATAATAGTAAGTGACACCTAGTCACTTTTAATAAATAAAAGCTTAATATAGTAGAAAGGAATTACCTAATTTAAGAAAAGAAACTACTTATAATAAAGAAAGCCCTATATTAATAGAACTATTATATAGATAATAGGTAACTAATTATTATTATTACTAATTATAAGAGCTTATAGTATTTTATAATTATAAAGAAGTATTCTAAATATTCTATCTACTAGATTAAGGAATTCCAGATGTATAACCTTAATATTAAATATTATAAGAATAGTAAGGCTATTATACTAGATATAATTAGCTATTAATTAGATTTTGTTAAAGTAAGGTCTATAAATAAAGTAAAGAAACTAATCTTTATACTTAATATTATCTAAGTATAGAAAGTAGCTAAAAAGAAGTAACTCTATAATCTACTAAATATAACTAAGGATAAGTGGTATCTAGTAATAGTTAAATATCTTAAATTATAAGAACTACTAGTAGATGAATATCTTTATTAATTAATTTAGAAAACTATAAAGGACTTTCTTATATATATTAAATATCTCTATATTATACTAGGTTATTAATAAGGGTTTATAAATAAGAGCCTATATATAATAATAACTATATATAATTAGCTATATTATATTATAGACTTTAGGGAAGCACCCTATCTAGAAATTTCCTTTAGAAAGGACTTCCTCTAATAGATATATAATAAATATAGCTATATAGGCTATCTAGGACTTCTTAATATAATTAGGACCTATATCTAATAGTTAATATTATAAAGTAATATTAAAACTATAGCTTATAAATATTAGAACTATTAGATCTTATAAGATTTAAAATAAGCCTTAGAGCAGGAGGAATAGTTCTATATAGTAAAAAAAGATATCTAATTATTTAAATAATAAGAAGTTAATCTTATAGAATATCTTTCTATAATACTAAATAAGAATTAGTAGATTATTATAATAATTAATTATATAATAGATTAGCTAGTAGTAAAGACTATACTAAAAGCTTTAAATAAGGTAATAGTATAGTTTCTTTATAAGAAAATCTTTATTAATTATAGTATATTTAATAAGTTATTTTTAGATAATAGTTATAACTTATTATTATATATTATAGAAATCTTTATTAAACTTATTAAGATAAAATACTATATTACTACCCTAAGCTACCTCTATATAAATAAAAAGAATAAAAATCTTAATAGCCTGCTTAGTAAGATGCTAATAAAATATTTTATAGATAAATTAATAAGGCTATAAGATAAGTATCTATATTTTATACTTTTTATAACTTATATATATAACTATATATAAACTAGTAAGAGTCCTTTCTATCTATTATATAAAGTAGAACTAAAACTCCTAGATAATAATTATAACTTAAAACTATAGAATAATAATAATAACTAGCTATTAAATATTCTATATATTTAAGCTCTAGTAAATAAAAAGCTATTAATATATATAATTAAAAGAAAAGTTATCTATAATAATAAAATAAAGAAAATAAGCCTCTATAAAGACTAATAGATCCTTATATATAGTAAATTACTATAGAAGTTTTAAAGTAAGTAGTTTAGATTATATAAAATTATAATAGTATATCTATTTAGTATATATACTCTAGAAGAGTCTAATAGCTATTAATTAAAGAACTTAATAAATAATTAATACTTAGTTAAAGTAGATATTAAAGATAACTTAATATATCTTTAGACTTCTATAGTACTAAATTAGAAGCTATAGAATATTAGACTTTTAATAATATATCTTATTAAGATTAGAAAAATAATTAAAGAAGCTAAGGTCCCTCTACTATTCTATAAAAAATTCTTAAAGATAATAAAAGCTAAGTAAGATAGGTGTAAATATTTAGAAGAATATTTAAATTAAATAGAAGAGGATATCTTAGTATACTAATATAGTAAGAGTAAAAAAACTTAATATAATAGAAGAAAAATAATAATAAGAACTAGCTATTCTATATATTATAAAAAAAAGTCCTCTTCTAAGTATAAAACTAGAAGTAAAAAGGACTTAACTATCTTTAATAATAAGATATAAAAAGGTATATTAAGTAATAAAAGAGAAGAGTCTATAATTTAAAGAAATATTAGAGAGCTAGACTTTAAAGACTTATTTATTATAGTAATATTATCTTATTAGAAGTAATAGAGATAGTATAAATATTAAAAGTAATAAATAATAAAGTAATAACTATAATTATAAGAAATTATATTAGAATTATTTCTATAAATAAAAGATCTTTTATTAAAATTTATTAACTAAGCTATAAGCTAAGTAAGATAGCTATTTCTAATTATAATTTATAATTATATTAGTTATTATAGAATATATTTAAATATTATTAAAAATAGAGCTAGAGTTAGTATTTATATTATTATTAATATCTATATTACTAATTTTTTTACTAGACTTATACTCCTTCTTTAAAAAGATTAATTTCTTACTAATAGTAAGCTAAATATTCTAAAAGTTTATCTCTAAATTACTATTAATAGTAATAAGCTTTAATTTATTAATCTAGTCTATAATATAGTTAATAAATTTATAAAGGTTATTATAATAAGCCTCTAAGTATTTAATCTTAGACTAATAGTAGTAATTAATAGGCTAAAGTAACTTCTTACTATTATATTTATATTAGATATACTTTATAGAAGTTTCTATATTAGACTTATTAATAATATAATACTTTTTATTTTAAGAAATAATTTTACTTCCTATATAAATAACCTCCTTCCTCTTATAAAAAAAGGAAGGAATATTTATAGAGAGCTTACTAGTCTTTTATAAAGTACTCTTATAAAAAGTAGTTTTTAAAAAATCTAGATAAATTATCTATATAATAGAAGCCTTTCCATCCTTTATAGAAGAATAAAAATAGATATTAATAGTAGAAAAATTATTATCTTTAGTCTTAATATTATTAGTAAGGGCATTATTTTTATTAGGCTTATTATTATTATTATTAATAGAAATATTAGTAAGGTAGGATCTATAATTAATAAGATAACTAAGTTTATTAAAATAAATTACTATACTATAAGAAATTAGTAAAGTTAGGAATAGAAGATAATTAGAGAATTTATTTATTATATTTAAAAGTTTAGTTCTTAATATTCTTAGTATATAGAGTATAGTTTATACTATAGTTTAACTATAGATAGTTTATATATATACCTCTATAGAGAGACTTATTCTTATAGATAGACATGGTTATATAGGACTAGAAGGGCTTTATATTATTAATATAATAATTATAGAGATAGGGCACCTCCTTACTATAGATCTAAAATAAATAAACTAAAAGTTAACTAGATATATTAATAACCTTTTTATTAGGCTTACTATATAAATTATATATTTATATAATATTATAGACTTTATTTATTAATTAGAGTATACTTTTATTATTAATAATAAGATATTTCTTTCCCTTCTTCTATAGAGTAACTATGATAGTTAGTATATAGGAATAAAAAAAAATAAAATAATACTTATAAATATATCTAATAATAAGGATGCCCTTATAATATAGAATAATAATATTTAATATTTTCTAATACTTTATAGCTACAAGGATATCTTTAGAAAAAGGAGAATTAGAATAATAATAGAATAATTAATTAAGTTAAAGAAAGCTAATAGATAATAGAGGTAAACTATAATTAAATATAGAAGGAAATAATTTACTAAACTTATAAATAGGATATAAACTAATATAAGTATCTTTTTAGATTATTAGAATAGATATATAGAGAAGGAAAATAAATCTATAAAAGATTTATATACTTTTTATATTAATAGTAGACTAAAATAAATACTATTACTAAATAATTTATTTTTATAAGATTAAGTAAGTAAAGAGTGATTAATATTTATTATTAATACTCTTTATTTATATTATATATCTACTCTTTATTATAATTATATATCTTAATCTTACCTTCTATACTTATACTATATTATTAATAACTATAGACTTAAATAATTAACTAAAATTAATAATAATTATAATAGTTTCTTATTATAAGATATACTTCTTTATTAATAATAATAGTAATAGTTTTAGAGTATTTAATATAAAGATATTTCCTTTAATCTACCTCTATAAAGCGCCCTTTATCTTTAATTATTATAGATAATAAGGACCTCTAGTAAACTATAAGAGGCTATAAATATTAATTCTTTTATATTATCTAATCTAGAAGGTATTAAATAATATTAATAGTAGGATTTATATAGCTATAGTAATTATCTTAGTAAATTTATAGATAAAGTTTAACCTAAATAAGAGAGGATATAATCCTATTAATAGTTATAGAAATAATTCTTTATTAATAGATATACTTTATATTCCTTTATTACTTTCTCTAGCCTTCTTCTATTCTTCTTACCTCTTATATTTATATCTCACTATCTAGAATATATACTAGCTAGTAGTATAGGCATATATAGTAGTATATAGGACCCTAGCTTAGAGGAAGGGTAGGCTATAATATATAACTGCTTCCCATCTCCTTAAGCTTAGGATCCTCACTGCTACCCCAAATGAATGAAATAACATCTTTATTACTCTAAATATCTTTTTAAAAGATCTTTAGCTTAAACTAAGGAGTAAAAATAATTATAATAATATAAATATAATTATATATATAGTATATCTTACTATAATATTATTTAAGTTTATTAATAACTATAGATAAGATATTATAAAGCTTTTATTTCTAATTTATATATTTTAATTAGAGTAGTAATTAAGCTTCTTCTAAATATTAAAATAAGGTATTATAAATATTAAAGACTTTATATACTATAGATTTACTTAACTTTAATAAAATAAGTATAAGTTAAAAGAAAGAGTAAGATAATTAAAGTAAATATTTAATATATTTTTATTTAGTTTTAGAAAGAAGAAGATAGATAATATTATTTTATTATATATTTAAAAATTAATATAGATAATTATAAAGCTGAAGAGTATATCTTAATATAATATATATTAAATTTTATTAAGTCTTATAATCCTATAGAAGTATAAGTTTTTTAGGATTTAAAGAAAACTACTAAAATATTTTATATTAGATAAGACTTATATTAATAAATTTAGTAAATTTTTAAATCTAAGGATAGATACTATTAATATAAAATCTAATTTAGATTAGATTTATATATCTTTTTAAATATAGCTATAAACCTCTTTAATAAAATAAATTAATTACTAGTATCTTAGACCTTCTTAATCTTATTATTAATAGCTTTAACTTTAAGAAAGGAAAAAAGTTTCTTAATAGTAAATTAAAGAATATAAGTAAGATAAGGAATATAAATCTATAAATTAATAATCTTAATAATTAAAATATTTTAAAGTACTTTTATAAGTTAAGAAAATCTAAGATTACTTTAAAGATAAAGAGTAATAGTATTTATTATTATTAAGTTATTTTTAATATTATTTATTATTACTATTAAAATTTATTATTAAAGATTAACCTTCTTAAGTATTAATATAATTACTTATATAAGGTTATTACCTATATAAGAAATATTTATTAACTTAAAATTAAGGAGGATCTTATAATACTATTAGTTAGAGTAAAAAAAGTAGCTAATAATAATAAGAAAGGAGTTTTATAAGGAGCTAGTTTAAGTATTAATTACTAAAGATATCTTAGACTAGAGAGGGATTAAGTTAAAGGTTATAGCTTAAATCTTATCTAACTAAGCTATTAGCTACTCTCTAATTTTATATTAACTTAGTATCTTAAGGATATATAATTTAGCTGTGTGGCAACCTTGATGTGATTCAGTATGGTAAGTTGATTGAATTATCTAAGATACAGGGAAGTTTGACCACTTTGATGGTTCTACCTTATAGGTGACTGGATTAACCAGTGGTGCAGTAATAATATAATACTATATAACTATAAGAGAATGGGAGAATAGCAATATTTAGGGAATTAAAGAAAAGTAATATCTCTATTGCTATATAGGCTTAGGTTATAGTAGTATTAGTTAAATAGTTAAAAGCTTTAATAAGATCTAAAGATCCCTAGAGGTTATCTTTACAGATCTATTAATTATCTTCTAGGCTGTATCCCTTCCAATAAATAAAATATTTAATAAAGGTAGTATAATTCTAATTATACTAAATAGTATATTTACTTAGTAAATATTTAACCTTATATATATTACTTTTATTATTATAGATTTCAGTATTAATAACAGTGGGAGGCTTTAGTAATTTATAATAGAATAGATTAGGTATGTTTAGTATAGGCTTAAGATAGGTAACTAATAAGACTAGATAGATCTTCTATATTAAGGGTAATTTAATATAGTAAGCTAATTATCTGATATACTTTAGTATATAGAATAGACTAGTGTTCTATAATTAAAGCTTCTAATTAGTTTATTTAGTTAGTAGTAAATAGCTATAGTATAGCTAGATATAGATCTAGTTACTAATATAAAATTTAATTAGCTTATAATTCTAATTATAGATCTCTTTTATCTATATAGATATATATTTTATAGCTTCTTTAGTATTAAGTTAAATTAAAAAGTCCTACTCTAATTTAATAAGCTACTTTAGAAGCTGCTATAGCTGCTAAAGATTAATACTAAAAAGTAGTTAATATAGGATTGTCTTTATAAAATTATTTAGTAATTTATTAATTATTAATATAATACTTAATAATTCTAATATCCACTAGAACTAATCAGGCTAATTAGTGGTGGTATAGGTATGCTATAGTATAACCTTAATTATCTAGATAACATGTTTAGACTGTCTATTAGTTTATAGATAGAATATAGTTAAGTATAACTAGTATATCTTTAATACAGTAAAGTAGCCCTTCTAGAATTTATTTATAAAAATAGAATTATAATTAGAAATAAAAAAGTAAGGTATTCTCTAATTATATCCCTAGAAGTACTATAATACTATAGAACCCTAGTCTATAGTAGTATATATTAACTTACTAAGGATAAGACTAATATATTTACTAAACTTATTAATAATAACTAGTAGCTAATTATACCCACTATTATTTAGTAATACTATAATAAAATCTATAGTAATAATCTTAAATAGGGCAGATGGAATCTATAAAGGTTAAAGACTTCTATATAATTTATAATAGTAGATCTTATTCTATAAGTAAATTAGGCAATATTTAATATACTAATATAATAAATAATAGCTCTAGTATAATATAAATCTATTAAGTAAGGCCAGGCATTTATTAATTCCTTAATAATTCTATTTATTATAGATTAACTAGAATAAGTCTATAGCAAGGGGGCGTGGGACATAGATCTAGGGTTTCTTAATAATTTTATTATTAATTAGATAGTATTTCATTATATAGAGCAATCTATCATCCTTATCTAATTAGTATAGTAGAATAGTGAGTAAATTAGATATCTAGTTATTCTAAAGGACCTTAATAATATAGGTAATTTATTGATTATTATAATATCCTTCTATTACTTATCTTTTAAACTTATTAGATAACTAAATAGATGATATAGTATATCTATAGTCTATAAGATAGATATTAATAGTATAGTAAGTATTAATGGAATTAAGGTTAGATTCATTCTATTAGATATTCTATTTTATTAGTAGACAAGATAATATATCTATAACTATATTTAATTTACCAGACCAGTGGAACACTTATAGTCTAAACTACTAGATATATTAGGAAGCATAGACTAATCATAGATTCAGTCATTTAAGTATAATAGTATTTATAGATATCTATATAGAGATACTAATAGTAGAAGTATAATTAGTATAGACAACAGTTAGTTGCTAGGAAGACTTAATCATATAGTAGAGTCTTTAAAGGGTCTATATAAGGTAAGCCACTTCTAATGTCATGGGCTAGAAGCCTTGAAATCTATAACCTAGATTTGGATGGTAAGAAATCACTAAGGAATCTAACTAGATTG
>JAKLNT010000219.1:0-12536 GCA_022814375.1 Aspergillus quadricinctus
AAGAAGGCTACTAAAATAACCTAATCTAAGCTTACTATAGCTTAGTAATAGTAGGAGAAGTATTTAAATTAAATCTACTTAGTAAGCCTATAATACACTATTAATTTAAAGATATAGCTTAACTTATGGAATGTCTAGATAGATTATTTAAACTAAAAGCTTGATATATAGTATATAAAGTTTATAATTTTTAAAGCTATTAGATTATATACCTACTAACTAGATATACTACTAGATATATATAATATATTCTATATTAGCCTACTATACTCTACTTCTAATAATCTATTCCTAAGCTAGTTAAATAATAATTACTAGCTACTACTGATATTAGTTAATAGTAAAGCTAAGTATATTATTAAAGAGATTATAAATAAGTATAAGAAATATATTAGATAAGGCTGCTATATAGAGTACTTAATTAAATAGATAGATTATAAATACCCTATATAGGAGCTAGCTATTAATCTTACTAATATAGTAGTGCTAGAGGTATAGAAGAATAGACTTACTATTTTTAGCCCTAGTTAGGCTAACTAGGGAGTAGTAATTTTAGCTCTAGCTAAGTCTACTAGAGGAGTAATAATTTCAGCACTAGCCAGAGACACCTAATTTAGAAAGAGGGGGGGTAGTGTAGTAGGTAGGGCCCACTAAGTGCTTAAGCTTACTAAATACTTATAATCTTTCTTTAGCCCTAGCTGAAATCATGAAGCCCTAGCTAGGGTAGTAGTTATTATATAATCTTAGTTATTATTTATATACTCCTTATTATATTCAACTACTGTGATCTAGTTAGACTCCTTAGTAATTTCTTACCATCCAAATCTAGGTCATAGATTTCAAGGCTTCTAGCCCGTGACATTTTATACTAATTTAATTATAAAGCTTAAGATAGACCTTCTATTATTTAGTAACTACTATAACTATATATAGTATATATTTATCAGACTTAAAGATTAAGCAGTCACTGTGATAAGCCTTTAGATAAATTAGTATACTAAGAACTACTCTATAATAGCTAAGGACTTAGATTATATAATTAATTAGCTTAATATTATATTTTAAGATAGGAACTATATAGAGAAGGCTATAGAAGAACTTTACTATCTATAATAAAATAATTACCTCTTTAGTAATATACTTATAGACTTTAATTAGCTACTAATAGAAATAGGAGGATATAATTAGACTAATAATATAAAATAAACCTTTATTAATAGCACCCTAAATATAGAGATAAGATTATAGCTTCTTAATATT
This sequence comes from Aspergillus quadricinctus, assembly GCA_022814375.1. NCBI lineage: Eukaryota > Fungi > Ascomycota > Eurotiomycetes > Eurotiales > Aspergillaceae > Aspergillus > Aspergillus quadricinctus. The sequence goes on from JAKLNT010000219.1 coordinate 1,261, forward strand.
ATTAAGTAAATAAGCTTTAAAGGGTACTGCTAATAGCTATAGATAATTATAGATTAAATAGAAGTCTTCTATATATAAGGAGCAGCCTAAGCTAAGTAGTAGAGAAGAAATATAATTATTATAAGCCACAGCTATACTATCTATATATCTACCTTTCTTATGCCCCTAGTATCTATTATTATAAATATAGCTAACTCTATAAATTAGAAACTAACTACTATAACCTTAGCTTATCAGCATCACTATATAAAGTAGGTTAATAAAGTAGAGATAATCTACTACTATACTAAGAGAAGATACCTACACTATAGAGCTGTAGACTATATAATTAAAGGATACTAATATCTTAGTGCTATTCCTCTATAAGATAAAGAAATAAGATAGCCCTACATCTCCTATACTATTAGACTAATACTTAAAGATAATAAAGTAGATAAGTAGGCCCTAGAGTCTACTAATAAAGTAAGTAAGTTAGAAAACTAGTTACTCCTATAAAGAGACTCTTGCAGGGGCCTATTAAATAGTTAATATAACTAAAAAGCTAGTGTTAACTATATTCTAAAGAAGAAGATATACTTACTAACTATAGAAGGTTTTAATAGGCTATTAGATTTAATACCCCTAAATTTATTATATTTAGAATAATTAATAAGGAATGTAATTATAGAATTCTATCTAATACTAGATATATATCTTATATAGTTATAGCTAAATACTTTATATAGAAGCTGTCATGGGCTAGAAGCCTTGAAATCTATAACCTAGATTTAGACAGTAAGAAATTACTAAGGAATCTAACTAGATTACAGCAGTTAAATATAATAAGAAGTGTATAAATAATAACTAAGATTATATAATTATTACTACCCTAGCTGGGGCTTTATAATTTCAGCTAGGGCTGAAGAAAGATTATAAGTACTTAGTAAGCTTAAGTACTTAGTGGGCCCTGCCTACTATACTACCCCCCCTCCTTTTCTAAATTAGGTGTCTCTAACTAGCGCTAAAATTATTACCCTCTAGTGGACTTAGCTAGAGCTAAAATTACTACTCCCTAGCTGGCCTAGCTAAGGCTAAAAATAGTGAGTCTATTCTTCTATATCTCCAGCACTACTATATTAGCAAGATTAGTAGCTAGCTTCTATATAGAGTATTTATAGCCTACCTATTTAATTAAGTACTCTATGCGGCGGCCTTATCTAATATATTTCTTATACTTATTTATAATCTCTTTAATAATATACTTAGCTTCACTATTAACTAGTACTAGTGGTAGCTGATAATTATTATTTATCTAGCTTAGGAATAGATTATTAGAAGTAGGGCAAAGTAGACTAATATAGAATATATTATATATATCTAATAGCATATCTAACTAATAGACATATAATCTAATAGCTTTAAGTACTATAAACTTTACATACTATATATTAAGCTTCTAACTTAGGTAATCTATCTAGATATTCTATAAGTCTAGCCATACTTTTAAGTTAATAGTATATTATAGGCTTACTAAGTAAATATAATTTAAATACTCCTCTTGCTATTATTAGGCTGCTACTAGTTCTAACTAAGCTATCTCTATAACTTCTCTTATTTTTATAATAATAATATTAGCCTTCTCTCTTATAGAGTAGGCTGTAGTAATAGTAGTAGCCTTCTAATCTAGCTCCTTAACTTCTAGTAGTTTAATATTATATCTATAGTCTAAGAAGAATAGGCTGACTCCTATACTTACAGTATCTTAGCTATTAATTATAAGCTATATTATTAGTAGTAGCAACTTCTAATTAGTCTATATATAATTATAGAAGTTCTATAGATAGGCTTCTAATATAGTATTTATATATTTAATCTATCTATTAGTTTATAGGTGGAAAGCAGTTAATAATTATTATTAGATATATAGCTACTTATAGAAGTACTTCTAAAACTTACTAATAAACTACAGGCTATAATCTAATATAATTATACTAGGAATACTATAGTATCTAATAAACTAGTCTATTATAAGCTGTGCTACTGTCTTAAAGTTTATATACTTATATAGTACTAAGATTATATCTTTTCTAAGCCTATTACTAATAACCATGATGTCCTTGCACCTATTAGAGATGGGAAGTTTTATAATAAAGTTAATAGTAATCTTATACTATTTATAATCTAGAATTAGTAATAGCTTTAAAAGTCTCTAATACTACTTATACTATATATAATTAGCACTATACTTATTATAGTTCTATATAAATTATTAGATATCTGCAGATAGTTCTGGCTAGTAGAAGTTCTAGATAATTATTATATATAGTATATTCTTTCTAGGGTAGCTAGTTAATATAGAGTTATAGGTTTCTTATAAGATTCTTATTTATAATAGTTTAGAATCAAGGATCTATTTACACCCTTAGTATAATAGGTGGCTATCTAGTGATAGTGAACATTTAGTAATTAATACTTATATATATAACTTACTAGGGAAGTAGATTACTTTCTCCCTCAGGGCCTTTTACATCTTCTCTAAAGAGATGTTATTATACTCTACTATCTTCTATTACTCTTTTAATAGTAGTAGTATCCCTCCTATAGGTATTATACATAATATTATAGGATTAGGTTAATTATAATATTAATTACTATATTCCTTTAAAGAGCCTTTACCTAGTTCAGCTACTAATATATATATATAAAATACTTATATATGCATTTAGCTAGTAATAATCTTTAGGGGCACTAAGTAGTAATTATAAGCCCTAAGTTAGTTATCTTCTATATTTTTTAGTATATCTTACTCTCTATAAGATAAGGTATTAGAATATATACCTAGCTTTCTAGATTAATAATATATCTTATAATTAAATCTACTTAATATATATAACTAATATATCTACTATTTATTAAGCCTATAGATTATTTTAAAGTATTTAAGATTACAGTAGTCTATAATAAGCTTAAATTATAATAAGCTAATTAATTCTAATTCCTATTCCTTAAATATATTAATAATAGCTAGCAGCTTCTTATTATAAATCTTATAATTATATTCTGCTGGTGTATTCTTTCTTAAGATATAGGTAACTAGCCTTAGTATACTATTATTATTATACTAGGATATAGTGGCTCCTATTACCTAGTTTAATATATCTATCTCTACTACTATCTTCTTATTAGGATTAAACTATATAAGAATTAGGGCTATAGTAAATATCTTCTTTAACTTCTTAAAGACTGCTTTCTACTTATCTCCCTATATAAAGAGGGCTCCCTTATATATTAGTACCATCAGTAGTTATACTATATCTAAGAAGTTCTATATAAATTACTAATAAAAGTTTATAAAACTAAGAAATAACTATATACTATATGCAAAGATAGGGGCCTGCTATTCTAGTATAATCCTTACTTTATTAGAGTCTATCTACACACCCTTTCTAGCTTCTATAATAAATCCTAAGTATTTTATACTCTTTACTTTAAACTTATACTTATTAATATCTAGCTGTAACCTTGCATTCCTTAGATATTCTAGTACCTAATAGATATACTATTAGTATTATATTAATAATCTATTAGTGAAAATTAGTATATTATTAATATATATAGAGGTGAATTTATCTAGGAAGTCCTAAAGGGTCTAGTTAATATATTACTAAAAGATACTTAGTGCATTAGCCATTCTAAAAGGGGTAACTAGCTATTTAAATAGGCTAAACTATATATAGAAAGCTATTAGCCATTCATCTTCTAGAGTGATATAAATCTTATAGAAGGTAGTAATTATATCTAGCTTAGTAAACTACTTTGCTTTTAAGATATATTCTAAGGTCTTATTAATTAGGGGTAGTGGGTAATAGTCCTTCTTTATAATTATATTTAGTATATAGTAGTTAATATAAAACTATAGTCTATCTTCTAGCTTATAGGTGAATAGTACTAGTGCTATAGTAGCTAAGCTACTAATATAAATAAAGCCTTTCTTTAGTAGTTCTATTAGTATCTTATATAATATTAGAAGCTCCCCTTATAATATACTATATAATAGTCCCTAAGGGGGCTCCATTATCTTCCCCTTCTTATCTTTAACTAGCTTAATTCAGTAATCCACACCTAGATAATATAGTGGTAGTTCATTAGCTTTCTTATAATTAAATACTTCTAAGAACTTATAGTAGTGCCTTAACAGCTTTATAATTAGATTAGTATACTTCTTGACCTATAGGGCCTTCTTAATATCCTTAATACTAGCAGTAAAGATCTATATAGTCTTATCTTTCCTCTACTACTAATTATAAACTATAAACCCTTATACACTAATCTACTTTATTACTAGTTTAGGCTTATTCTTAATACTCTTTATAGTAGAACTATTAGTAAATTATAATTAAGGCCCTACTACCTCTATAATAGCCTTCTAATTAGCCATCTATAGGATCCCTAAGATCAGATCAGTCCTATTATCTAACTTAGGCACTATATACATATATATAGTGTGCTAGTAGTTCCCTCTAATATCTAATAAGAAGTAAGTAATTACTAAAATAATGCTTCCTATTATACTAGTATAGTTCTTAAGTATAATTAGCTTAATCTTAATCTACTCTAGTTATAGCTTCTATATAAAGCACTTAGCTATAACTATATAAGATATATATCTAGTATTAGGGAGAATTCTATAATTATATTTCTTATTAATAATTCTAGATATAATAAATTCTAGGGCATTAAATCTAATAGCCTATTAAAACTTTCTATAATTAGTAAATATATCTTCTTCTTTAGGATATAGTTAGCACTAGCTTTCTAGTTATATTAATTATTTAACTAGCCTTTATAAGAGTCTCTTTATAGAAGTAATTAGTTTTCTAATTTACTATCTTCCCCTATAGTAAACTCTTTTATATTAGTATTATCTAGCTCAGATCCCACTACCTAGGAAGCACACAGCTATCTTATAATAGGGTGGTCTAGTGATAGGATAGTGCTAAGATATAGGCATACCTTAATTATATAGTCTATAGCTTTATAGTACAGGCATCTATCCTTAGTGTAGTAATAAGTATATTTAGCTTTATTTACCTACTTAGTATAGTGACACTAGCAAGCTAGGGTTATAGCTATTAGTTCCTAATCTATTAAATTAGTTATATTAGGTATTGCTGGTGCCAGGATCACTAGAGAAGGTATATAACTTATATAATTATAGCTTATAGTAGCAGCACCCCTTATATACTAGTTAAAGTAGCTAGTTCCTTATATATATAGGGCTTCTACTTAACTAGTAATCTATTATATTTAGTAGTAGTAGTCTATAAAGCTATCTTCCTTTTTAATACTAGTCAGTGCTTCTTTAACTTTATAGCTTAAGATATTATCTAGATAGTTCTTCTTTATCTTATTAGACTAGGAGTAGCCTCTAGCTTCTATTAATAGTTAATTTAAGTCTATAAGTAGCTTATTAAATAAGTAGTTCCCTTAGTATAATACTTATAGCTCTTATAGGGCCTTCTTAGCTTGGCCCTAGTCTTAGAATATAAGATTAAGCTAATTATATATGCTATTTAATATTACTTATATTATATTTAGATTATTTCTATACTAATCTATTTAGAAAGTAAGGGCTGTAGTAGTACTGCCCTTAAGCCTACTAAAGATATATTATATATATCTATAATAAGAACTAATTATAGCTTAGTTAAGCATCAGCTTTACTTATAGCTTAGACTAGAAGGTCTAATATATAACCTTATTAATATTATTATATATCTCTATATTAGGAAGTACAGGCTTTAGTCTCCTTACTCTATTATTAACTAGTATTATTATTAGGGTGGGTATCCCTAGCTTAGAAGAGGTAGATAATATAGCTATTTTAGGAATAGGGGCTGTAGTATTTATAGTAGTAATAGTAGTAGCAGCCCTTACTTCTACTTTATTTATATAGACCTTAAACTACTGAGCTATATTATTATGTATATTCTCTATTTACTAGGTTAGTTAGGTAAGGACTTTATTTAGTATATTATTTAGCAGTATTTACTACATGTTAAGTTCTTCTATTATTATTAGTTAAAATTTATTATTTTATGCTATTAAATCTATCTAATCTAGTTAGTTACTTTATAACTTTATCTATCTTATCTAGCTTATCTAACTTATCTTATCTCTATTAGTATACCTACATAGTATACTGGCTGACTATAATAATGACTTTAGCTTGATTTATTCATCTCTACTACTTTAATATACCTTACTATATTAGCTCTATCTTACTGGCTAGCTCTGAGGAGTAATTTCTAATATTATAGGCTAGAAGTGTAGCGGGCAGGGCCTGCTGAGTGCTTGAGCTTACTAAGCACTCGCAATCTTCCTTTGGCCCTAGCTGAAATCATGAAGCCCCAGCTAGGGTAGTAGTAATTATGTGATCTTAATTACTATTCACACACTCCTTATTATATTTAACTGCTGTAATCTAGTTAGATTCCTTAGTAATTTCTTACTATCTAAATCTAGGTTATAGATTTCAAGGCTTCTAGCCTGTGATATTAGAAATCACTCCTTAAAGCTAGTTAGTGAGACAGAGCTAATGTAATAAGATATTATTAAAGTAATAGAGATAAATAAATTAGCTAAAGCTATTATTATAGTTAGCCAGTATACTACATAGGTATATTAATAGAGATGAGATGAATTAGATAAGCTAGATGGGATAGATAGGGTTGCGAAGCAGCTAACTAAAATAGATAAATTTAATAATACAGAATAATAAATTTTAATTAATAATAATAAGAGAGTATAATACATAGTAAGTACTACTGAATAACTTATTAAATAAAGCCCTTATATAGCTAATCTAGTAGATAGAGAATATGTGTAGTAATATAGCCTAGTAATTTAAAGCCTATATAAATAAAGTAGAAGTAAGGGCTGCTACTACTATTACTATTATAAATACTATAGCCCTTATTTCTAAAGTAGCTATACTATCTACCTCTTCTAAGCTAGAGATACCTATTCTAATAATAATACTAGTTAATAATAGAGTAAGGAGACCAAAGCCTATACTTTCTAATATAGAGATATATAATAGTATTAATAAGGCTATATATTAGATCTTCTAGTCTAAGCTATAAGTAAAGCTAATACTTAACTAAACTATAATTAGTTCTTATTATAGATATATATAGTATACTTTTAGTAGGTTTAAGGGTAGTACTGCTATAGCCTTTACTCCTTAGATAAACTAGTATAAAAGTAATCTAAATATAATATAAGTAATATTAAATAGTATATATAATTAGCTTAATCTTATATTCTAAGACTAAGGCTGAGCTAAGAAGGCTTTATAAAAGCTATAAATACTATACTAAGGGAACTGCCTATTTAGTAAGCTATTTATAGACTTAAATTAACTACTAATAGAAGCTAGAGACTACTTATAGTCTAATAAGATAAAAAAGAACTATCTAGATAGCACCTTGAGCTATAAAGTAGAAGAAGTACTAATTAGTATTAAGAAAGAAGATAGCTTTATAGACTACTATTACTAGGTGTAGTAGATCACTAATTAAGTAAAGGCTTTATATATATAAGAAGTTAGCTATTCTAACTAGTATAGAAGAGATATAGCTATAATAAGTTATAGTTATACTAGTTATATACCTCCTCTAGCAGCCCTAGCACCAGCTACACCTAACACTACTAACTCTATAGATTAGGAACTAATAGCTATAATCTTAGCTTACTAATACTACTATACTAAGTAAATAGATAAAGCTAAATATATCTATTACTATAATAAAGATAGATACTTATACTGCAGAGTTACTAGGCATATAATTAAGATATACCTTTATCTTAGTACTATCCCTCTATCAGATCACCCTATTATAAGATAGCTATAGGCTTTCTAAGTAGTAGGACCTGAGCTAGATAATACTAATATAGAAGAGATAGTTATAGAAAGAGATAGTAAGTTAGAAAACTAGTTACTTTTATAAAAAGACTCTTGCAGAGGCTTATTAAATAGTTAATATAACTAGAAAGCTAGTATTAATCATATCCTAAAGAAGAAGATATACTTACTAATTATAGAAGGTTTTAATAAGCTATTAAATTTAATGCCCTAGAATTTATTATATCTAGAATTATTAATAAGGAATATAATTATAGAATTCTACCTAATACTAGATATATATCTTATATAGTCATAGCTAAATACTTTATATAGAAGCTATAACTAGAGCAGATTAAGATTAAGCTAATTTAGCTTAAGAACTATACTAGTATAATAGGAAATATTATTTTAATAATTATCTACTTCTTACTAGATATTAGAGGGAACTATTAGCATATAGTTTATATATATATAGTGCTAAAGCTGGGTGATAGAACTAATTTAATCTTAGGAATCCTATAGATAGCAGACTAGAAAGTAGTGGTAGATGTAATAAGGCTATAATTATAGTTTATAGATAGCCTTATAGTGGAGAGTATTAAGAATAAGCTAAAGTTAGTAGTAAAATAGATTAGTATATAAGGATTTATAGTCTATAACTAGCAGTAAAGAAAAAATAAGATTATATAAATTTTTACTGCTAGTATTAAGGATATTAAGAAGGCCCTATAGGTTAAAAAGTATACTAATCTAGTAATAAAGCTACTAATATACTACTATAAGTTTCTAGAAGTATTTAATTATAAGAAAGCTAATAAACTGCCACTATATTATCTAGATATAGATTACTAAATTAAGCTAATTAAAGATAAGAAGGGGAAGATAATAGAGCCCCCCTAAGGACTATTATATAGTATATTATAAGAGGAGCTTTTAGTGCTATATAAAATACTAATAGAACTACTAGAGAAAGATTTTATTTATATTAATAGCTTAGCTACTATAGCACTAGTGCTATTTATTTATAAGCTAGAAGATAAACTATAGTTTTATATTAACTACTACATACTAAATATAATTATAAAGAAGGACTATTACCTACTACCTCTAATTAATAAGACCTTAGAATGCATCTTAAAAGTAAAGTAGTTTACTAAGCTAGATATAATTACCACCTTCTATAAGATTTATATTACTCTAAGAGATGAATGGCTAATAGCTTTCTATATATAGTTTAGCCTATTTAAATAGCTAGTTACCTCTTTTAGAATAGCTAATATACTAAGTACCTTCTAGTAGTATATTAACTAGACCCTTTAGGACTTTCTAGATGAATTTACCTCTATATATATTAATAATATACTAATTTTTACTAATAGGTTATTAACACAATACTAATAGTATATCTACTAAATACTAAAATATCTAAGGAATATAGAGTTGCAGCTAGACATTAATAAGTATAAGTTTAAAGTAAAGAGTATAAAATATCTAGAATTTATTATAGAAGCTAGAAAGGGTGTATAGATAGACCCTAATAAGATAAAGGCTATACTAGAATAATAGGCCCCTACCTCTATATATAATATATAGTTATTTCTTAGTTTTATAAACTTCTACTAGTAATTTATATAGAACTTCTTAGATATAGTATGACTGCTGACAGCACTAATATATAAGAAAACCCTCTTTATATAAAGAGATAAGTAGGAAGCAGCCTTTAAAAAGTTAAAGAAGATATTTATAATAGCCCTAATTCTTATATAGTTTAACCCTAATAGAAAGATAGTAGTAGAGATAAATACTTTAAACTAGGTAATAGAAGCTACTATATCTTAGTATAATAATAATAGTATACTAAGGCTAGTCATCTATATCTTAAGAAAGAATACACTAGCAGAATATAATTATAAGATCTATAATAAGGAGTTGCTGGCTATTATTAATATACTTAAGGAATAGGAATTAGAATTAATTAGCTTACTATAATTTAAGCTTATTATAGACTACTATAATCTTAAATACTTTAAAATAGTCCATAGGCTTAATAAATAGTAAATATATTAGTTATATATATTAAGTAGATTTAACTATAAGATACACTACTAATCTAGAAAGCTAGGTATATACTCTAATACTCTATCTTATAGAGAGTAAGATATACTAAGGAATATAGAAGATAACTAACTTAAGGCTTGTAATTACTGCTTAGTGCCTCTAAAGACTATTACTAGCTAAATATATATATAAGTATTTTATATATAAGTACTAGTAGCTAAGCTAGGTAAAGGCTTTCTAAAGGAATATAGTAATTAATATTGTAATTAACCTAACCCTATAATATTATATATAATATCTATAGAAGGGGTACTACTACTATTAAAAGAGTAATAGAAGATAGTAAAGCATAATAATATCCTCTTAGAGAAGATATAAAAGGCCTTAAAAGAGGAAGCAGCCCACTTCCCTAGTGAGTTATATATATAAGTATTAATTACTAAATGTTTACTATTGCTAGATGGCTATCTATTATACTAAGGTTATAAATAGATCCCTGATTCTAAGCTATTATAAATAAGAATCTTATAGGAGACCTATAACTCTATATTTACTAGCCACCTAAAGAAGAATACACTGTATATAATAATTACATAGAATTTCTATTAACTAGAGTTATCTATAGATATCTAATAATTTATATAGAACTATAATAAGTGCAGTGCTAACTGTATATAGTGTAAGTAGTATTAGGGACTTCTAAAACTATTACTAATTCTAGAGTATAAGTAGTATAAGATTATTATTAACTTTATAATAAAGCTGCCTACCTCTAATGATTATAAGGATATTATAGTAATTAGTGATAGGCTTAGAAAGGGTATGATCTTAGTATTATATAAGAGAATAGACTCTAAGATAATGGTATAACTTCTAATAAATTAATTTATTAGATACTATAGCATTCCTAGTGTAATTATATTAAATTATAGCCTATAGTTTATTAGTAAGTTCTAGAAATACTTCTATAAGTAGTTATAAATTTAGTAATAACTCTCAACAGTGTTCCACCCCTAGATAAATAGTTAGATTAAATAAATAAATACTATATTAGAAGCCTATCTACAGAACTTCTATAACTATATATAGATAGATTAGAAGTCACTACTATTAATAGTATAACTTATAATTAATAATTAGAATACTATAAGTATAGGAGTTAGTCTATTCTTCTTAGATTATAGGTATAATATTAAACTACTAGAAATTAAGAAGCTAGATTAAGAGACTACTACTACTACTACAGCCTGCTTTATAAGGGAGAAGGCTAATACTATTATTATAAAGATAAGAGAAGCTATAGAGATAGCCTAGTTAGAACTAGTAGTAG